>WTSP01021572.1:18162-28453 GCA_025331215.1 Actenoides lindsayi | reverse complement strand
AAGGGAGAGAGACTTAGCAATTAGAAAAGGAAACTAGAACAGCTTTAATGAAAAGGAAATTAATAATAATAAAAATGAAATATATATACAAATATATATAAAGCCAGTATCAAACCCAGGTTTTTTTCAGGGGTGTTCCCTCTGATGGCAATTACACCACCATCACCACCCATGCTGTGGAGCAGGCACTGGGGAAGTCCCAGACTGGGCCCTGCAGCAGACGGGAACTGTGTTCAAGAGCTGTATTCTGGAACTGGATTCAGGAACACACAGATCGGGATCGAAGGCAGAATGGAGAGAGTCCGCCTCTGACACTGGCCACTGAAGAAATGAGGAAGAAGCTGCAAAAAAGACCCGAGCCCAGATGAGCAGGACCCTCCTGACCCCTCAGATTTATACCAAATATGACATATATGGGCTGGAATCCCTCGTTGGTCAGTTTAGGGTCACCTGACCTGTCCTGTCCACTCCTCTCTGCAGGTGCAGCCTTTACTTTCTGCACCTCCAACACGGTACACAAGATCGAGCAATAGCCTTGGTCTGCAATCCTTGGTAGTAACACTAGACATGAGGTGTTATCACTTCTAGAAGAAGACACTGCCTGTGGAAACAGGCTGCTAACTTCAGAAAGAGCAGTTAGAAGAACTGAGCTGAAAAGTAGAATCAATGAACAGAATTAGTTCTGTTCTCACTCAAACCAGGATACTAAATTTTTCCACTGTGCACAGCTAACACAGGTGGTTTAGGGAAGCTTAAAACCATATTACTTTAATCAGCGGCTCTTTTCCCTCTCATCGGTTTTCATATCCACTCCTCATGTTTTCTCTTAAATCAGGTCCTGATTCTTCAGCTTGTCCCCTGCAAAGAGAGCTCTGCATGGAATTCTACTGAAATTAGTGAATTCACTTATATAAAATGAAGGGGCAAGGTCTGTGATGTTTAATTGCTTAGAGACAAGGTCTGTGTTTTCATATAGGTCTGTACAAGGGCACACAGTAGAACTGAGGACATGAATTTTACAGTAATGTAAATAATAAGTAATAGTAATAAAAGGAAAATATGTTTACATTCTCCTTTATTGTTGGCTGGGCATTTATATTTTGCAGCCTAGCCAGATTTTAGAAACTACATGTTATATGTTTTAGAAACTTCCATGTTACAAAAACAAGACTTTGATGCTTTTGTCTGGAAGACTTTCTCTACTGTTCTAGCTTGACAGTGTATGTTAAAGTAAGAGACTGAAACCAGTGATCTTGAATCAGATCCTGGTTTTAGTGAACCTGGATTTTATTCTCAGGCAAGCAGACACTGCACATTTCCCATAGGACTTGACAGCGTACTTCAGCATTCTTCTGCAGATCTGCCATCCACAGGACTCTTAGCATCTCTATAAATATACTAACCTGCAGCCCCAAATACTGCGTTAGTGACTCAGCTACTTCTGTTTCCTCTTACAACAGATTCCTCTGCTAAATTCACATATCTTTACTTAGATGGCAGACCCCATTGCTGGTCTCATCTTGAGGATCTTTAGAAGGTTATTTCCTGAATATGGCAAATAAAATTTTTCACCTATTTTTTTAGTAGTCCAAGTAAGAGTTAGACATAGATCCTTCTTCAGTTGCTAGTCCATTTCCTTTGCTTATGGTTCCTGAAAAACTTTACACTCCAGGTTCCAGGATCTTTCTTTACCTGTCCCTGATTATGATCCCCATTATTCTTCCTTGTTAAACTTAGTGCTTGAGTTCATTTAAGCTGGCCCATCTCATTACACTCAGCACTGTTTGAATAAAGATATCTGTATCACAGAGGGACTGACTTTCACTGCATCTTTCAAATCATCAGTGTCTCCAATGTCTGTCCATCACTAGGAAATTCATCACTCCCAATCAGAAGCCCTGCTGTTTCTTCATCACAATATGTTTGAAAATGGCATTATTCACAACACGTCCTGCCACTGCTTTTGGCTAATAAACAACAGACCCTCAGGGGAAACCAAATTGACAAGGTTGGAACCTAGATAACAAAAGTTTAATTATTATAAGCAATTATGGTATTTAATAATTGTGATCTCACTGGGAACAAATTCCAATAAGAATCATTTTTCCTTCATTACAATGTGTGAGTGATGATACTAATAAAGGCTCACATGAGGAAGTCCACAATTCCCAGCCTGCTTCCCCCAACAAACATTAATTATTGTTCCACAAAACACTGAAGCTGGGAAGCCATTGCACAAGTATTTCAGTTGTGCTTGGCAGGATTAACCACTCACTGTAACATAAGAGATAATGAAGAAAATCAGGTGCCACTATCTACAGGATAAGGAAGAGACATGATGGTCCATACTTTCTCAGACAGGAAAACAAAACCAACCTAAACAAACCTGGTTTTTTGAAGTGAAGTAACAAGCTTAGGAAAATAATTGCCTTTACAATTAATAACTTCAGACTTCCTTCTTCGATTTTTGGGTTTTTTTTCCAGTACAGCAGACATGTGAAAAATACTGCTTTCTTGCCCATCAAATGGGAGAATAAACACAGGAGTCCATTCAGTGTGAGATGTAGTGTGGAAATTAAAGCCTGCTGCTATGAGTCCTGAACCCTGGCAAAAAAAAAAGCCAAACAGAAACAGATCAGACCTAAACTTACTTCAAAGACTGATTCAAATGTCCTGTTCAGTGAAGTGGAAGCTACCTGTTTTTTTTTTTCTTGAGTATCAGTAAATTTGGCATTCTGGATAGGTAGCAGCACGACGCTACATAAAAAAAATTCTAGGTATGGTGCCTTAAAAAAAAATGTAGCAGAAAGACTTCTTAATGCACTATCCATGTTCTGTAGACCACATCAGCTTCTGTGGAATGTATGTGTCTTTCCTGAACAGAGTAAACCCTTCCTACTTCTTTCTTACTTCTCTTACACAGTATTTGGTTATTTCCCATGATAGTATCTATCATGTTCTTCATAGGCACATGCAGGTCATTTTTCAGTTCCTGTTTTGTTCACTGAAGAGGCAACTACATCTACAAAATCCAGAAATAAAGGAATTCCAATCTCTAAATCCAAACCTGCTTTGACACCTTTTACTTCAGGATGAGATCTTGATGTCTTTTTTAATAGTTGTATTTTCATGGGTAAAATTCCATACAAGTTTACGCATATAAAAAAATATTCTTGAGTAAATTTATTTGTCTGAGTTATGCCACTCCAAGAAGGTAAGGGGTTCAACCCAATAAAGCAGAGCTCTTTGTAGATCTTTACATTTTTCAAATCACAAGAAACAGACAATTATCCAAATTAACTGAAACTAATAGATGAGGGGAATGCAATAGATGAATTGCAATATATTCTCAAGATCATAAAAGACTAGCATTTGTTACAGTGGCTCATGAAATCTTGCAGGACAGATTAATTTCAATTGCTCTGGATTAGAAGCATTTTCACATGAATTGGAAACTGGCAGAAAGGCCGTAAACAAAGGTCAGTGAAAATGCACATAAACAGCAGTTCATCACAATGAGCGGGATGGTTATGGCAATTACTGTATCGATCCCTATTAGCTTCATTCTCATTTAGCAACTTCATCAGCACAGGGAAAACAAAGCCAGGCATTTTCTGGTTTTGTTTTCAAGTTAACTTATCTGGATTCTTTTTATGATCCTGTTGCATTTGCCTCTTGTAAATATTCTAGTAAATTAGTTTACTGGAAGAAATCTTCATGCAAATAAAGACTTTAAAATGAAGATAAATGCTTACAGAATACAAATCAGAATAAAAAATCCTAAGTATTTGCACCAAGAAATAGGTCTTAAAATCACTGCTAGTCCAGTCAAAGTAAAAAATAATTTCACCTCTGAAAACAGTTTTTCAAATAATTCACCAAATAGCTTAAAGGGAAGTAATCAAATCTTTGAGCAGTTTAGTTCTTCTCAAAGAACCTAGAACAATAATTATTGGAAAATTTTGTCTGATAAAAATATTGTCCTATGTGTTTCAAACAATGTATTTTGAACTTCTGCTATTTTATTCCTATGGAAAAAAAAAATCTCCTTCCATGTAAAAAAAAAATAAAACAAGTCAAAGATATTGTTTATTACAAACCTGGTTCTTTACTACACTCCTATGCTTCCAAACTTAATGAGGAAAATCACTCCGTTTTGTTCCTCACAACTTCTAAGTCTGCTTTCCAATAAGTTGAGGCAGAAACTACTTCTGTTCCTGTAAAAGAACATACTTTTCTTTGCCTTTAATTTCTGGTACATTCATGGTTTACTAATACACGCCCTTTACCACAGTATTTATTCAACATTACATACCACTAAACTCTGGATATTTGCTTGTTACTTTTGGGTGGTGCCTTACATAGTCTTCCTCTACTTAAATAGCTTAGCTGGTTCCCCAAAGATCCTGAAATAAAGCCTTGCACATTTGTCAGCTCTAAGCAGGTCCATAACTGTGAATAAATCAAAGACCCACCCTATGATAGTTATTAACAAACTCCAGAACAATGTTATTTTCATGGATAACACAGAACAGAGAAAAAAGACAAAGAAAAATCCTCCAATAAATTATTCACTTCATATTATTCTCCAAGACCTAATTTCCAACAGTGATTAAACCATCTATCTAAATAAGGCTTATTTTTTCACTGAACCCATCACTGTAGTATTGAAGAACTACAACAATTATAGTTAGAAAAATAATTTAAGAACAAGTTGTGACACATTGCAGTTTACTTTGGTATATGCCAATGTACTATATGTAATGTATTTATATGCTAATATAAGCATCTTTTATGGATTAGTGGGAATGGATTTCTTTGCTGTGGTCAAGTTTTCAAGCATAGCAATAGGATGGGAAAGAAAGAATCAGCCAAACAGTAATGTGCCTATAAAAAGTGAATTACAGTCTGGAAAATATATTCTTGAAAATGCTGTTAAAATCCTCTTCCAGATTCAATGGAGAAAGTTGTGGTTTGAAGCTAACTAAATGCCTAGTATAATCAGATCCTAGAAATTCAATTATACTTAAAGGTATTATTTGTTTGTTTCTGTCTTTACTATTGGCAGATAGATGTATCTCATGACCTAAATGGTTGTTTCTAACTCTTGGACATATGAGTAATCACTACTATTAATGATTAATGGATGAAAAATCAAATGTTAGCTAAGAATTTTCTTAAAGGGAGGCAATGCAGTTTAGTCTAACACTGTTTGGCTTCAAATAGCAGTTCCTTTGCCAGAAAAACAGTTCCAAACATATTAACCACACACAAAGTTTTCACATAGCTTGATGCTTAAGACTTTCAGGTCTAGAACCTGAAAGCTGTCTTTTGGGATCTACATCACTGGGCATTTGACAAGCGTCTGGAGCTATCACTTGCTGAAGGCTAGCTGCAGAAGCTGCCAAAAAAGTGAGAATAATTCTGAGCTGTCATCCTGACTGAGTAAGATTGATAGTATCATCAATAAATCCATAAGGTAAAAGCAGAAATATGCCAATCAGTAGTTCTTGTGACAAAAAGGCAGGAGTGAGAACTGCAGGCAAGAGCCAATAAGGCAACTTATTATGAATGAAATTGCTGATAAATGTTATGTCTGGCACTAAAAAGAGAATACGCTACTCACAAAGCAACAACTTGCTCTATAAGAAGCGAGGATATCAGTGACAGCTCTTCTCCAGAAGACTAAAAGACTGTGATGGGGCCTGTGACTTTGCAAGTAAACTGAAACTGTTAAAATAGGAACAAGAGGATGAGGTACAACTACAATTAAGCAATGCAAGTCAGACATTTTGTATTGTACTGTCTCTCCCTTTTATACATAACACAACAGAATTCTCAGCAGCTAAGCAGGAAAATGGGACATCTCTGTGTGTTTAAAAGATGTCTCTACACAAGAAAGCAATATTGAGTAACATCAGCACATGTTCTGGACCTGAAAACAACTACATTAATGTGAAACTGCCTTGGAGTTAACTAGATTTACTAGCAGCCTAGTCTTGTTAGTTCAGACAAATGTAAGCTCCACTAACATGGATGCCTTTTGGCATCAAAAGTATTTTTTGTTGCAAAGGATGTGGATATTCCAGCCTATTTAAAATGGATCACTGCACCACATTCCAGTGCAGTATGTAGATATGTCCACAAATGACAGCAGCTTTAGTCCTGTTCAGGGAGAAAATAGGGATCATAGGCATTATCAGTTCTGCTAGAAATTCTCTTTAGAACACCTCACAGTGGTAAATACTCCACCTGAATTTGATGAAGATTTCAACTTCACATCTAAATTCAATTTTCACTAATCAACACCTTCAGGACACTGTCTCACTGGTAACAAAGAAGAAATAACAGTAGCATTGTATTGTGCATATACATGAATACATACACACATGTGTACATAATATCATAGAATCATAGAATTGTTAAGGTTGGAAAAGACCTCGAAGATCATCAAGTTCAACCTTCTACTCAACACCTCCATGACCACTAGACCATATCCCAAAGTGCCACATCCACCCATTTTTTTAACAACCTCCAGGGATGGTGACTCCACCACTTCCCTGGACAGCCTGTTCCAATGCTTAACTACTCTTTCAGTGAAGAAATTCTTCCTAATATCTAATCTGCACTTCTGGTGGTGCAACTCGTGGCCATTTCCTCTTGTCCTGTCATTAGTTACTAGGGAGAAGAGGCCAACACTGGCCTCACTACAGCCTCCTTTCAGGTAGGTGTAGAGAGAAATAAGGTCTCCTCTCAGCCTCCTTTTCTTCATGCTAAACAACCCCAGATGACCCAGCCTCTCCTCATAACACATGCTCTCCAATCCCCTCATCAGCTTTGTTGCCCTCGTCTGTACCCATTCCAGCATGTCAATGTCTTTTTTATACTGTGGTGCCCCAAAATGGACACAGTACTCGAGGTGCAGTCTCACCAGTGCCAAGCGCAGAGGGCACAATCACTTCCTTCCTCCTGCTGGCCACTGGCCATACCATTTCTGATATAGGCCAGAATCCTGTTGGCCTTCCTGGCCACCTGGGCACACTGCTGGCTCATGTTCAACTGGCTGTCAAACAACAGCCCCAGGTCCTTTTCTGCCAGGCAGCTTTCCAGCCACTCATCCCCAAGCCTGTAGCACTGCATGCGGCTATTTTGACAGAAGTGCAGGACCTGGCATTAAACCTCAATTGGCCTTAACCCACTGATCCAATCTGTCTGGATCTCTTTGTAGAGCCTTCCTACTCTCAAGCAGACCAACACTCCTGCTTAATTTTGTGTCGTCTGCAAAGTTACTGAGGGTGCACTCAAACCCCTCATACAAATCACTGATAAAGATGTGAAACAAGGCCAACCCCAGCATGGAGCTCTGGGGAACACCACAAGTGTCTGGTCACCAACTGGATTTAACTCCATTTACCACAACTCTCTGGGCTTTGCCATCCAGCCAGTTTTTAACCCAGCAAAGAGTATACTTGTCTAAGCCATGAGCTGCCAGCTTCTCTAGCAGAACGCTGTGGGAGACGGTGTCAAATGCTTTACTGAAGTCCAGGTAGACAACATCCATAGCTTTTCCCCCATCCAGGAGACAGGTCACCCAGTCATAGAAGGAGATCGGGTTGGTGAAACAGGACCTGCCCTTCATGAACCCACGTTGGCTGGACCTTATCTCCTGGTTGCCCTGCACTTGCCATGTGAGCGCACCCAAGATGAACTGCTCCATAATCTTTGCCAGTACCAAGGTAAGACTGATAGGCCTGTAGTTCCCCGGAACCTCCTTCAGGCTCTTCTTGTAGATGGGCATCACATTGGCAAGCCTCCAGTCATCTGGGACCTCCCCTGTTAACCAGGGCCGCTTATAAATAACAAAGAATGGCTTGGCAAGCTTCTCTGCCAACTCCCTCAGTACTCTTGGGTGGATTTTATCCAGCCCCATAGACTTGTGGGTGTTCAGGTAGCATAGTAGATCATTAACCACTTCCTTCTGGATTATGAGGGGATTATTCTTCTCTCCATCCCTGTCATCCAGTTCAGGGGACTGAATACTGTGAGGATAACTTGTCTGACTATTAAAGACTGAGACAAAGAAGGCATTAAGTACCTCAGCCTTTTCCTCATCCTTGGTGGCAATATTCCCCTTTACATCCAGTAAGGGATGGAGATTCTCCTTGGCTCTCTTTTTGTTGTTAATGTATTTGTAAAAACACTTTTTATTATCTCATACGCAGTGGCCAGACTGAGTTCTAGCCAGGCTTTTGCCTTCCTAATATTGTTTCTGCTTGACCCAACTAAATCCCTGTACTCTTCTTG
The DNA here is from genome assembly GCA_025331215.1 of Actenoides lindsayi. NCBI lineage: Eukaryota > Metazoa > Chordata > Aves > Coraciiformes > Alcedinidae > Actenoides > Actenoides lindsayi. The sequence goes on along the minus strand of WTSP01021572.1, from coordinate 20,149 downwards.
AGTATCCTACCCCTTCTTCCAAAGGAGGTAAACTCTCCTCTTTTCCTAAGTCCCAACAAAAGCTCCTTGTTCATCAAGGCCTGTTGTTTCCCCCACCAGTTCATCTTATGGCACATGGGGACAGCCTGCTCCTGTGCCTCTAAGAGTTCGTTCTTGAAAAATGCCTTCCCTGGACCCCTTTGCCCTTTGGGACTGTCTCCCAAGGGTCTCTTCTCTCAATCTGTGACCTGAACAGGCCAAAGTCTGCCCTCTGGAAGTCCATGGTAGCCATTTTGCTGACATCCTCCTTTACCAAGAATTGAGAACACTATAATTTCAAGGTCACTAAGACCAAGATGGCCTCCTACCACCACATCACCCACCAGTCATTCCCTGTTAGTAAACAGCAAGTCTAGAAAGGCACATTCCCTAGTGGGCTCACTTACCAGCTGAGTGAGGAAGTTCTCTTCCACACACTCCAGGAACCTCCTGGTCTGTTTCCTCTCTGCTGTGTTGTATTTCCAGCAGATGTCTTCAAAGTTGAAGTCCCCCATGAGGACAAGGTTTGTTGATTTTGAGACTTCTGCCAGCCATCTGTAGAACACTTCATCAACCTCTACATCCTGGTTGGATGGTCTATAACAGACTCCCAACAGGATATCTGTCTTGTTGGCCTTCCCCCTCATCCTTACCCATAAGCACACAACCTCACCATCACATTCATTGAGATCTACACAACCAAAACACTCTCTGGCATATAGAGCCAGCCCACCAACTCTCCTTACCTGCCTATCACTTCTGAAGAGCTTATAGCCATCCACTGCATCACTCCACTCATAAATGTCATCCCACCATGTTTCTGTGATGGCAACTATTTCACAGCTGTCCTGCTGCACAATGGCTTCCAGCTCCTCCTGTTTATTGCCCATGCTGCGTGCACTGGTGTTGATACACTTCAGTTGGGCTATCGATTTCATCCCCAACATTGTCATGCTACCCTTAAGCTCAACTCTAGAGAGCCTGGTTCTATCACCTTCCCCTTCGCACCTAGTTTAAAGCCCTTTCAGTGAGCCAACTCATGCACGAGGATCCTTTTCCCCCTTTGAGACAGATGAACTCCATCCGTTGCCAGGAGACCCAGTGCTGTATAAACTTCCCCATGATCAAAAAATCCCATGTTCTATCAGTGGCACCAGCCTCTGAGCCATGTGTTAAACAGCTGTGTTTTCCTATTCCTTTCGGGATTCTTCCCTGACACTTGAGGGATTGAGGAAAACACTACCTGTGCACCTGAGCCTTCAACCAACTGACCAATGATGCCTGGCAAGTGATACATTGTGCATCTTCCCTTCCTTAACATATCTATTACTTTTTTTTTCTAATTCAGTCATGATGTCCTACTCATATTTTGTATAACCTGCAGTTAAAAAGAATAGCTATAATTATTACTAAAACAATCCCAAAATATACAAGAAACACTGAGGCAGTTCTTCACCACTTCTTTTATCACTGTGGGAGACATTTCAATGATTCAGACTGCAATCAGTCTGTGGCAGGAATTATCTTTCTATCTATGACTATAAACTCCAGGAACTAATAGGACCTAAAATCACATGTGTCTCATTATATAAGGTAGTTTCCTGGGTTGGGCTTGGGTTAATTATCATGAACAGCTGCTAGACCAAGCAGTTGGGAGGGGCTGCAGCTGGGAGGGGCCACAGCCAGGATAAACAACTGAGCCAGCCAAAGAGTTATTTAATACCATACTAAGTCATGCTTTAGGTGAGGGCTGGCTCAGGTGTGGCTGTTTACAACTTGCTTTTGTGTGTAGCTGAAGCAGGGAAGGTTTGTGTTGGGAGCAGACAGAGTTTTCTTGGCTTCTATTAATAGTTTTGTATATAATTTAATTAGTACTGTTGTTTTCTTCTCTGTGTTAGTTTATTAAATTGTCCTTATCTCAGCCCCTGGGGTCTCACCTTTTTTTCTTCCTCCTGATTCTCCTTCCCCT
>WTSP01021572.1:0-18062 GCA_025331215.1 Actenoides lindsayi | reverse complement strand
CTTCCCCTACCACAAGAAGGTTGGGGGGGGGGGGGAGGGGGGGAGCAATTGTGTGGTGTTTACCTACCAGCAGAGATTAAACTGTGACAGGTAGAAAGGAAATTTATATAGAAGAATACTTGCTGAATGGTAAGCCTATTTTTTAGAGAGTCAGTGTTGTATATTCTATGTGACTTCCATGAAGGCTTGCTGTTAGATAGAGTCCAATCTTTGTAAGATGTAGATATGATAATCTTGGGAAAATCTCATGAAATACTCAGCTTCCATGACAATATTATAAACAGCATATCAGCTACTATGGATGTATGGAATTAGGGAGCATACTAAAAGTGTCAACTCTTGGAAACACCCAAGAGAGAAATCTTCCCTCTGCTTTGTATGTCAGAGGCCAGCCACAGAGAACTAAGGGAACACTGAGCTATCATACCTCTTATTAGTTGACCAACTTTAGACGAAATGACTTGCACCCTAACATTGCCCATTTCATTTCAGTGTCTGCAAAGAGCTCAAGGTGATTAGCTCATATGGAAAAGTCTATTCATGAATACAAGGTAAGAGGAATATCACTCTTGTGGACTAGGTAACACAGAAAAATTTGCTTAGTAGAAACTTTGTCCCTTTGTTATCCCACTGGGGAATCCAACATCAGTTCTGAAGAAGAACACTTGTCTGGACAGTTCAAGTAACGTCTTACCCAGAGGATCATTCTTTCTGTTCCTATAAGGGTACTTCAGAGGCTATTCAGTACTGTGTGTTGATGCCTCTGAAACTACCCTACGAAGTCATCAATACCTGCTTCTCCTGAATTGCTTGAAACAGTCCTTTCTTGGACCTATTTATAGCTATCAAATCTTCCTTCTCCCCTATTATTAAATTTAAACTCCAAATTACATACAGCATGTCAACAAACTTCCTTCTCCTACACAAAATAACTGGTTTGACATAGTTGCCCTGAAGGTTTCAGTATGGTACAATGCTACAGAAAACCACTAAGGAGTCAAGTTGCCTATTCTTGAGGTTAGGCTGAGTGCCTAGTAATGTCAGCACAATATTAATATAATTCTTTAACTTCCTATCAGCAAAGCAGTAGAATGAAAAGCCAACCCTGCAGTCTCAGGCCAGTTAAGCTCTTCTAATGAGGTCACTGGTTGATTACACAAGCAGCACACCATGTCTGAGACCCCTTCCATAGCCAGGTGGACACTGCTTGCTCTCCACTGCTGTTCAATCAGCATCCTTCTCCCCTTTCTTACTACTGTCTGCAGAACAGACTGTTCAGAACAGCAATACAGCGAGCTGGTTGTTTTAGTCCTTCTATCTTAACTGTTGGGTGATTTCAGACAGGCCAGAAGGCTCTGCCCAACGTGCAGACACTTTGCCTATTTAACTGCTCAAGGCCTTCCTCATCTAGTTAAGACACACATAGATAAAATTGCGAAAATCATGCCTTAATATTCTAATTTGCCTATAGCCAAAAAAAAGCACAGCAGAAGAGTGAGATCATGCCAACGTGCAAGTGCTTTACTGTATATATCTATCCTATATCTTTATTTGCTTTATCTCTCCTCTGCTCTTGGCCAACTTCATTTGTCATGTTGCCAGGAGAGAGATGAAAGCACCAGTATCCTGGCAACTTTCCAGGTTGGAAAACTACAGTCTGACTACTTATATTCCCCAGATGGCTTCGAGTGGAGAAGTTATTTTTTTTACCCATTTTCTTACAAACCTTACTTGCAGTGCTGGTGCAGAAGTTTTGCTGCATTTCCTGCTGAGGAAGGACTTTCTGAAAGAATGCATGAGGGACACTTATAGATGAGAAGAGCTGTAGCAAACCATTATGCTGAGGAAGGTGAAATGAGAAGGTAATTTTAATGGCAATTTATTTGACAAACATAGATCTTTTTCTGCCACAATTTTTCCAGGAACACCTGATGATTTTTTCATATGTATTGATTACGTAGGGTTATTCATCGCTGACTTCAGGACCAATTCTTGACATTCAGCTTATGTATAAGTACTCAAATTTACAAAGCTCCAGAAGTGTTGACTGCTTTCAACTCAGCCTACAGATTACCATCTCTTTCTGTTCCCTCATTATAATGGTGTAAGTCTTAAAATCAGGTTCCCAAGGCTAATGTTCTTGTTCATAAACTCATCATTTGCTTTTAATGATTTACCTTCAGTTCTTGCACTAGGAAAAAGAACTATTTCCCATATATCCCTGCTTACAAGCTCATTTGTCAGAATACCTAAAAGGAACACACAAATGTTTCAAACTATGTCTTGGGCTATGTTTGTTCCTGTGGTCTGCACCTAGCTGAGAAAGCAAACAGAAATAATGACTCTAGATGATGGGGAGGAAAAAAAAAAAGAGTAGGAAGGCAAGCACGGCAGCCTGAGAGATTGGCTAAAGTGTTCAACTTCAATAGTTTCCTTCTTTGATGGTGTAGTTCAAGACAGGACATTGTGGGGAACTCAGTATCATGGGCTGTGTAAATACTTAGCCTTACTCTGTGAAAGCCAGAGACCACAAGGTTTTTGTCTGTGTCTCAAAACAACTACTTTACTGTTCATTACTCATGCTTTCTGTCTCTCTGCTGCCACACAGAGAAGGCCCAGAGTCCTTCTCCAAAGGCTGCTCTTACACTTGGGAAACCTAGAGATTTAAGATATCAGAGAACTGTAGAAACTGGGGATTTACAGAAACAATGGTTGATGTTACATTGGCCAGATTCTCTTGACTCTGATCATATTGATCTATGGAAGAGAGCCAAAAGTCAGAGGCCATCAGGCTAAGTTCATTGCAACTGGCAAGTCACAGAATCAGAAATCCACAGAATGGTAGGGGCTGGAAGGGACCTCTAGAGATCATCTAGTCCAACCCCCCTGTCAGAGCAGGTTGCACAGAATCGCATCCAGGCAGGTTTTGAAAGTCTTCAGAGAAGGAGACTCCACAAATCTCTGGGCAGCCTGTTCTAGTGCTTGGTCACGCTCAAAGTAAAGAAGTTCCTCCTCATGTTTAGATGGAACTTCCTATGTACAAGTTTGTGCTTGTTGCCCCTTGTCCTGTCACTGGGCACCACTCAATAAAGACTGTCCTCAATCTCCTGACACCCTGCCTTTAAGTAATTATAAGCACTGATAAGATCCCCCCCTCAGTCTTTTCCAGACTAAAAAGACCCTAGTCCCTCAGCCTTTCCTCATAAGAGAGATGTTCTAATCCCCTCATCATCTTTGTAGCCCTTTGCTGCACCCTTTCCATCAGTTCCCTGTCCTTGAACCACAGAGCCCAGAACTCGACACAGGACTCCAGATGCAACCTCATCAAGGCAGAGTAGAAAAGGAGGATAACCTCCCTGGACCTGCTTGCCACACTCTTCATAATGCATCCAGGATACAGTTGGTCTTCCTGGCCACAAGGGCATGTTGCTGGCTCATGGTCATCCTGTTGTCCACCAGGACTCCCAGGTCTTTTTCCACTGAGCTGCTTTCCAGCAGGTCAGCCCCTAACTTGTACCCCATGTACTGATACATGGGGTTATTCCTCCCTAGGTGTAGTGCCCTACATTTTCCCCTGTTGAATTTCATAAGGTTTTTCTCTGCCCAGCTCTCCAGCCTGTTCAGGTCTTGCTGAATGGCAGCACAGCCTTCTGGTGTGTCAGCAACCTCTCCAAGTTTTGTGTCAACAGCAGACTTGCTAATGGTGTACTCTATCCCTTCTTCCAGGTCATTGATGAATATATTGAGTCCTTATAGATATAAAAATGTATATAAGCTCTTATAGTTGATAAAGCAGCCACCATTCTGAAGGTACAGCTAACACAGAAGGCAGTGTCCCAAGCCATACTACACTTCAACATGTCACCTGCTGCTCTTTGCCTCCTCTTTCCCACCGAAAAAGAGCATGACTGCCAAAGTCTTTCTCTAGCTTTCCTACAAGCTTCATAAGATAAAGGATCAACATTACCAGGGGCTCCCTACAAAAACTACATATCCTCAGAACAGTGGTGCTATCATCCAAACTTTCTTTATTCTTTTACTACTACATAAAATGTGCAGGAAGAATTTATGATTAGGAGCATTTAATCACTTCATGACACATTTTGCAAATGTTGTTATCAGCATAGCTGAAAGGGCAGCAAACTGAGGACAGGGCTGCTGGCAGAATGGACAGGATGAAACCTCTTGGTCTAGCTTTGCTGATGAAGAAAGAACAAGAAAATGTAATGTGAAGTCAACCACAACTGATCAGTTTTGTACTACTCTTGCATCATTTCTAGCAATTAGTCACCAATATTTTCAATGACCACTGCTTCAGAAGAGAAGGCTCAGAAGAGGAGACCGACTTGCTTATTATCACTGTCAGCCAAGTAAAGCCTAATGTTACTTTACTGGTTTAGGCTGGGATAGAGGGGTTTTTTTTCATAGTAGCTGGTATGGGGCTGTTTTGGATTTGTGCTGGAAACAGCGTTGATAAGACAAAGATGTTTTTGTTATTGCTGAGCAGAGTTTATACATTGTCAAGGCCTTTTCTGCTTCTTACACCACCCCACCAGTGAGCAGACTGGGTGTGTACAGGAAGCTGGGAGGGAACACAGCTGGGATGGGTGATCCCAACAGGTGACACCGTATGACATCATGGTCAGAATATAAAGCTGGGGAAAGAAGAAGGAAGTGGAAAGACATTCAGAGTGATGGTATTTGTCTTCCCAAGTCACTACTACACATGGTGGAGCCCTGTTTTTCTGGAGATGGTCAAACACCTGCCTGCCGATGGGCAGTGATGAATTAATTGCTTGTTTTGCTTGCATGTGCAGCTTTTTGCTTTACCTATTAAACTGTCTTTCTCAACCCACAAATTTTCTCACTTTTACCATGTCAATTCTCTCCCCTGTCCCTCTGAGGAGAAGTGAGTGACTGGGTGGGAATTAGCTGCCAGCTGGGGTTAAACCACAACAGTAACTAAGAACATTTAACAGCTCAAATGCAGTTGATGCCTTACCAAGGCAGATGTCATTCTCAGACTATATGAAGAACTTCTATGAGCTGCTCATTCGATTTACAGACCCATTGAAAGTATTTCAAAGTCTTTCTCCAAAGCATCCAAGAGTTTCTATTCTGGCTACAAAGTTGGCTTCATATTTATAGAACTGCTCAACACTGTTTTTAATCTACTTCAAATACATTTTGGACAGGTGTGGGGGGAAATTTGCTAGCTGTGGCAAGGGTCATCTGGAAGGAAAATATGCTGTAGAAAGAGTCATATGGGCTAATCCACAGGAGGCTGAAAGTCCCCTGCCCTTTGTCACCTGAAGAAAAAGGTAAAGCTGTGAAACACCTCAAAGCCACTGTGTGAACTATTATCTGAGAATGTGCACAACAGCAGGTGAAAGTGGGGATTGTATTATTCAGCTCACAGACTATGAAAAAGCCACAGCAAGGCTATTTTAGGATTTTTTTTGTACTACTTCTAACTGACATAAAAGGTTTCAAGATGAATGTGGAGAATGGCTTTTAAATAATGACCAGTAATGGCATGTTCTACAGAAGTATACTATAACAATCATATTTTAATACCTATACAATGGTTCCATTCCTATTAAACAACCAAATATACCAAAAGAGAGGACTGTGGGTAACTGATGGATCAGTTCATATAAACTGTTTCTCCCAAGATTGGAATCCAGCCTTTTTGACACAGAAACACAGCAGCTCTCTGTCAGCTCCTTGGAGCATCACACAAAAATTCAGGGGAAAAAAAAAATTAAAAAATAAAATGTCATACCTCTCACCAGATATACAGGGAATCTGAAAGACAGGTATTTGGCAACTTAGTAAAAATTTAGCCTGGCACACGAGGTCAAATGTTCTTAGATAACCAGAGCCAAAACTAGTTTTACATATAATCTAAAAGATAATTATCTAAATTCATCCATTCTTGGAGATGAGCCTGGCATTGGGACTGAGTAATGACTGTTGTAGGCTTTCTGGATGGATAACACAGCTTCTATCTCCTCTTACAGCTGCCTGATTACATTTTTGATCTAATGAAAACATTATTGTATATACTGCAGGAACCAAGCAGCAAGCTGAGGGGTAGAGATACTGGTCCCTTAAATTTCCTGAAATTTTCTTAGATTTATTTTCTGCAGAAAGCTCCTCATAAACAGAGACATATGTGAAAAACACAGCAATAAATAAACAGAGGTGCCTGAATTTGCTGACTGGTCTAGGTTGTCAATAAATATGAATTGAGCACCCAGGAAAAAGGAAATGGGTAGGATCATTTAAATTATCAAAAGTTTGTATCACCTTTAATTTTTTCCTTTAAAGATCTGAAAAGCAAGATAATAAGATCACACTCTGCAGCAAAACCAAGATCACACTTCCAGCCAGCAAATGCTGTCATCTAGTTTAACCCATGGTTAAATGTGAGATTGCTCCTATCTTTAGCAGTACAACATAACAGAGCCTCATTTGACCCTGAAATTATACAGCCACAGTCTGAGTCAATGTAGGTCACAGTTCATAAGGGATTTTGACAGTCATGTCAGTCACTCGAATGGAAAGAATGACCACTTCTAATTTCTGTTCCTAAAACCAGGTCTTCATCAGAAAAAAACCCCAAAACAACAACATCTGAATCTCCTAAAGCTGTGACAGGGAAGGGAGTAGGAGGAGGCATCCTCAGACTGACCTAATGGCATACAGTGGTATTCTGAGTCCCTGAGAGACTGCAGGTGGGTTGTAGCAGTCTTTGAAAGGCTGCCCAGAGAAAAATTTAAATCCTCAACTGGATCAGGATTGTGCACATGCTGACCCCTCATATTCTCTGTTCTGCTCCTGGCAAGACTCCTGTGAGAGACTGATGCTGAAATTGTAAGAGCTGGCAACTCTGTGAATCACTAGTCAGGGGAAGCAGTAATAGACAGTTATCCTTTCTCTGTCTCACACAAGGCAGATACAGACACATTCAGAGTATAACACCATCTCCCTTATTGTTCCCTTATTCCCTGTTTTTCCAGGGCTGACCTTTCCAAATCTATCAGTATGCAAGTTGTGTGAGTTTTGCACACAAACTGATGGAACTTACCATGTTGTCCTGTTTATACCAGTTCAGGACAGATGCAAACTTGCACCTAACAAAGGGAAAATATGGGTGATGAAGAAAAAGATGCTTAGTCAGGCCCTGCTAGAATGCATCTTTCCTGTTTTTCAAGATTTATTTACTTAGATACACATACAAGATATAAGATAAAGAAAGAAATCCTGAAGAAAAGAGCAGCCTTTTCCTCTCACACTGATAGGACTGCTTTCTAATAAAAAAAAAATTGTCTCTTATGTGAAAATACATGAAAACACCCACACCTGAAGCTGATGAGATTTTGGGTCCTAAAAGTGGAGTGAAGGCATGAATTGCAAAGATATAGAAGGTCACTGTCTTCTGAAGGTGATCTGCCTACAGTGCTGTTTCTTGCTGCAGTAGGATAGGGACTCAGTAAGTTACATCATTCAGGAACATAAGTGGGAAAATGGCTTAATATGTGTTTAATGTACTCACATGTAGTGAAGTTATATGTGGTTCAGTGGCACTTCAGAAAGTTGTAAGACTCCAGGTCATTTGTGGTAGTTGATGTTGTTCCTACTGGCACTCTCCAGCCCCACATTTAACCTATTAGAATATATGACCATTTAAGGGAAAGGATGCTCAGAAACCAGACAATTGCCTAGACTATGTAGAAAAAGAATTCAAAAGAGAATATGGACACTCAACTGGTCAGAGGAAGATGTCTTTCAGCATTTGAAAATTGTTCAGGAGCTAGACAGACAAGCTTAAGCATACCTAATATAAGCACAATCCATAGGAAAACCAAAATAAGAGTCACCAAATTTATATGGATGCCAGTGTTTAAAGTGTTCCTCGTATGCATGGGTTCAAATCTAAGGAACTCCAGAACCGCAAGAGAGTACACTGAAAACAAAGATTTGGGCAAATCTCTAGTATTTAGGAATCTGAGTTCCTACAGTGTTAGACATGCTGGCTATGTGTAAAGCATCTGGGAACATTCCCAGGCACTGGAACTCGACTATCCATACTAGAAAACTATTAAAACATTGCCTGCTACAATTTCGGCAGGTCATAACTAACATTCTCCCAAGGACAGCTCATACCAGGGACATTTCCCAATAGGCAGCTTGCACGTACCCAGCCTGTTATGGAGTTTATGGGAGTTTGTTAGCATGGTCAATGGGCCGTTTTGTGCCAGTTGGCCTAATTGTCTGGGAATGTTCCTGGGAATGTTTAATATAATAGTTTATTTGTGCCTAATATTTTTGAGCCAATGTAGCATCTTAACACTGTCAAAAGGGGAGCACTTGTTTCTTCTCTTAACCACATGATCCTACCACCTCCTTTACACCAGTTCTGGTGTTTGCCAGGCCCTTTTCTGAGCCAATTCAACTCTGTAATCTGCAGAAATCCATTTACTTTCTCTTGCCAGTGCAAGTGACTGCTGGTTTAGGCATCTGAATCAGGTTACTGCTGAGTCTGGCAAGCACTAAAGCCAGCTCAAGAAAGGCAGGGCTATGTCTGAGAAAAGGATAAGGCTGAAATAGCAGGGTAGAATGAGGATCTCTCCCCAGTAGTTCCAATGATGCATTAGGCTGTTTCTTATAAGTACACTTCATGTTACTTACTGGAAATATTTTAAACTGTAGTTCTAAGAGTAGTTGGAGCTGATATAAACCATCACTGCTGCTGCAAGTGAAGGGCCTCCTTGGATGCCTTTTTCCAATTGCTTATTTCCCACATCTTCTCCCTGCCTTTTGCCAGAGCAGCAGCATATATAACGACGAGTGACCTGGATCAAGGAAATGATCCTCAGAAGAAAAGAAAAAGTTAATCACAGCTTGTTGTAGTTCACTGCATGGCCACAAATGCTAATGTCAAAATGGGAACTCAAGTGATTGAGGAAATGACACTGAAGTAAGACTGAGTATCAGATTCAAGTAAAAGGAGGGACAGCAGTATCAGGGTTTATCAGCTTAATCTGCTTATGGAACTGCAATGTTAGGTAGCTCAAGAAGCATGTATATATACAAAAACCTCAAGAAGGTGTTCAAATTAAACAATAACAGAGAGGAGTTTAGAGGGTGAAAGGGATTTGTACCTTAATTTACTTGTATTTAAGGTACCTTAATGATACCTTAAATACCATTGTAAAATCAAAAGACAACTTGTACAGATTTTCTTTCCAGTTCTTTTTTTCTGTTATTAACTTCTATTTTCCTAATAGCAATAACGGTCAGCTCCTAATTTAAAAAAGTATCTATAATTCTGTTAAACGCAAAAGGACATGGAGCTCAAAAAAACACTTGACAGTTGTTATGTTCATTACAACAACTCAGAAACACTGAATACAAACAGCTTTGTGGTGTAATAACCAAATTCATCCTAGTGCATTGTCATGATCTTTTTATTGCAAGTACGCCTTCTTTCAAAGTCTACTCTGAAAACACAAGTGGGAAGCAGCAGTGGAGAATCATTAACTTTCTTCTATTGCTGTCAGACTGATCTAATCTGTAGTACCCCTTACCACTAATTGCTCAAGTAAATTGCATTTTGCAGCACAGACAGGAGCCACATTAGATTTTTGGAATTCTGATCCAACTCCAGAATGTCTTATGGAGCAGTTTTCATTACACTCTTGTGCAGGCTTTTTAATGGCTCTAAACAGTTAATTAAGTTATTCTAACAGACATTACATCTTCCACAGAAGAAGCTTTCTAGTGCTTTTGTTTGGTCTCCCATATAGCTTTTCCACTGGGAGTTTTAAGCCTTAGGAAAATGTGATGATACTATTTTACAACTTTTCAGTATTTTTCCCAATCCTTCTCCTCTAAAATAACTTCACAGGATATTTAAAATAGTAGTCAGTGCAAATCAATACAGTTCCATTGATCTAACTTGCACTGTGATGATTTACAACAGTAGGGAAACTATCAGGACAATCTACTAGTTCTTGCCACCCAGCAAGGTGCTAACAGTTGTGTCATTCACTACAACTGCAACTTCATCTGTGATACAACAGCTTAGGAATGGAGCAGAGCTCAGGGCTTTCACAGCACTGAACATGCAGATTAGTTACCTTGACCAGTTATGACTGATTTGAGCAAGGTAAAATCTGTAGGCAGAAGCAATACCTTTTGTTAACCCATCCAATAAGACCAGAGGAGTGGTAGAAAAAGGGAGATGGAAAAGTTTTCTGGCACAAAAGCATTCTTGAAGCCTTCTTCAAGCCAATTATTTACATGGATTAGGTATGTGATTAGATTTGGATGAGATTCCTTCATGAAAAGCCTTTCATATCAGGTTATCAATGTTTTAAGATAGATTTTCCATGGCACAACTAATATTTGGGGGTTTGAAACTGCATTCCTACATGGAGACTAGTCCTACTGTAAACAACATCATTAAAAGCAACAGAATCAGTGATTGCATTTATATTTTTGAGAAATCAACACAATTTCTTTTCTTGTCCTTTTTCTGAAATTCTCTACCTCTAGTTTTCCCTCCTTTGCTGAGATGATTTATCAATATCCATCTTCCTTCTTGGGTAGGTATATTCACTTGTCCAGCTGAGTGTGCACCCAGAACTGAAAGTAATTCAATTTGCATATTGCGAAAAGCAGAAAGTGGTCCTAGAAACAGATCTTAAGATGGCTTCAGCAGTCGCCCTTATTATATTAGTCTTTGTGCATGCATTGCCTTCCTGCTGAGATAATTTCTCTTCATTTATTCATATAATAATAATCTCTAACATAATTCTAACAGAGCGAGTAACTCTAACAGTTGCACCAGAGAGCACCATTTGGAAACCTGTCTTAACATGGCTCACCAGATGTTCTGTATTAACACCTGCCGAGCCCTTCAGTCACTGCCTGTGCTCCTGCTGCTGTGAAGGTTCAGAAAAATGGGAAGAATAACAGCACCTCGTATTTATTTACTTGTGAGATAAGTGCAACTAGATTTACACACCTTACATGAGAATGTCTTTATCTGTTGCTGAAACATAATCATATGTGAGCTGGAGTAGAGGTGACTAACAACAGACAATGTAACTATGGATTCACATATGAAGATAAAGAATATTATGGCCACCTTGAGTGAATAGGAGAATTTTACTGGGTACAGATCATCTATCCAAGTTGAAACTGATCCAAGAGATTGGATTTAACATTTCTACTTTAAGAAAAAACTCAGCTTGTAGTAACTATCCAGCACATCATCTGATGCAGAGCATACAAAGGTATGCCAGGCATACATAGTTAGAAAGCATATGAAATTCAAATGTAATGATAATCATACAATTTCTATACAATCAAAAATTAAAACAGAATGCAAAAATGTTCTATACTTTCCTATTATTAAGAATTTCAAACAAGCAAAACAGCTCCAGGTTCATTCATCTGATCCCAAGGTTGGGACAAGCATTTATCTATGCCTTGAAGCAAATTTGAATTCAGAGCCCTGGTGCTGTCCCTGAAAAGGGACAGACTATGCCTTTTTCCCTTATGTGGCTGATACCTGCTATCTTGTGAGTCTTAGCAGCAAAGCAAGATACACACAAAAGACAAGAAAAAAAATAAAATCTTTCAACTTATACGGAATCCTGATTAAACTCAATTCATCAGTTGAGAGTGACAGAGAAAGTAAAGCTTGCATCTGTTACAGTTGCTGCAGTTGGATGTGTGAATTACAAAAGAGATTTGCCAGACTCCTCGGCCCTGAGCAAACCAGAAGGGAGCAAGATTAACTGATGCCAAAGCATGAGCTGTTTCTAAATGCAGCAACCTGTGCAGAACCAGAAGGTCACAGGCTGCAGCTGGTTGAATTGCAAGTGAGACAGAGGGAAAAGTCTTAACAAGTACCAAAGTGCCAGACAGGAAAAAGAGGCTTGAGTGCTAATCTGTTCAAAATGAGGAGCTGGCCTCAGAGAAACTGAGGGAGAGGGTGAGGAACATGTGGGAATTGTTTGTCCCTCTGCCTGATAGACACCCTTCTTCAGCATTCTGTTAGACTACTTAGCCTGCTGTATACCGCTGGGATAGAGTAACCCTACATCTCCTTGAACAGGAGCAGAGTGTGAGATGATAGGCACTTCTATTGTTTTGTTTCCCAGAATCATCTCTTCTGGTTTTCCAGCATGGCTCCCATCTCCTTCTTATCTGAGCTTTAGAGCCCAGCTTGACTTCAGCATTACATTGACCATCACTGACACCACTCAATAGAAAATTATGGTCTCCATGTATTTCCCAATGCACTGCTTCTACTTGTCTCTATTTCTTGTAAAATGCTTTGTAATAAAACTAAAACTAAGCAACAAAAAGGAATCCTCCAATTTCAAAGTTCAGAATAGGAGTCTCTCAATTAAATATTTGCCAGAAGTAGAAGCTATTTTTCCTAGTCAATAGGGTATTTTACAAATTTCCCTCTACTCATTCACCTTTAGAATTAGATTGTGATTGTTTTTTAAAGACAGCTGAGGTTGAAGAAAATATACTTTATTCTCTCAAAACCCTTCCTGAAATCTTAGTAAAGAATGATTTAACTCACAGGAAAAAGCATTTTTAAAAAGAGAGAGAAAAATCTTTTAAAGGAAAATGCTTTCCTTCCTCTTTAGGGAAGTTCTATACTGAATCCCAAGCTGCTTTCACTAAAGACTAGTACCAACCCATGTAATATAGCCCACTTTTGGAGAAGCCTTGGTCCCAAAGCATAGTTTTTTCATTTCCAAAGCATGGTATTTCCAAAGTAGTTCTGTGTCACACTTTCAGGTTGATCGGATCTAGATTGGGTTGATGATTATTCTCTGCTGGTCTGAAAAGTTAAGCTATGTCTTTCGGATACTGTGCTATGTCACTAAAGCTAATAACTGCTTGGCCGATTACCTCATTGGGAACGGAACCGTACATTCAAGGAACATCATGGGTCTCTCCACCTGGTAGATGGATAAGAAAATACGGTGCAGTCCCTATAGCGTGATTTATATTAGGAATGTAAATTAATCAAGGAGTCAACTCTTTTAAGAAACAAACAGTTTTGTTTGGGAAAAGATAAAACAAAAATGCAGAAACAAGTAAGGATTAAAGAAGTAAAGGCAGAGGCAGCGGATTTATGACTACAGGCATATAGAATAAATGAGCCATAATGATTCAATATTCCTCCAAATAACAGTTAGACCTTGCACTTTAACAGGAAAATAACAATCAAAATTCACAGACAGTCTAGGAGAGACAAACCTGGATCCTACCCAAAACTTCAGTGAATGGAGTGCAGAGTTATCCACTGAAGCTCTCTTGTGGGACCTTCACTGCAAGAGAAACCTCACATTGAGCAGGCCCTTATTTTTCTAACTTATTTGGGAAGGTAGAAGTCTAACATGCAGCTCTTGCTGACAGCCTTCTCAGTCTTTTGGACACAGTATGATCTCTTGGACCTAAAAATGGAAACTGTGGAATCAATGAAAGCTCTGAGATCAAAGGACTACGTTTCACCAGTGCAGTCTGGACATCCAATTTCCCATTTTTTTTTTTTAGTCATAGAATCATAGAACTGTCAGGGTTGGAAGGGACCTTAAAGATAGTCAATCTACTATAAACAATTATTTGGCTGAAGATACAGTGTTCTCTCTCTGCACAAGAGAAAGATGGCAGGGAACAATATAATTTGAACTGGGAGTGAGATGGAGCTTTTTTGTCTACTGCAGAAAGCTGATGACTGCCACTGGGCACATTTTCTTGAGCTATGTACTTATATTCAGTGAAAATACCCATGGCATTATAATTACCTGCAGCAGGTTTAGTTGGTTTCTTTGGCTCCACAGCCAGGCTTTTGACTATCTCCTTATTTCTTCTTTCAATCCAGCCCCAAATGAAATCAGTGACTAGTGCAAAGCTGCTGCTCTAAATCACAGGCTCACCAGCTGTGTGAGCTGCTGCTTCATGTATATGTCAGTGCTTTGTCCTACAAGCGTGATGAGGTTACCCACAGATCTAGGGTAAATAATTAAGGACTTGTGAGAATTGCTCAGTCTCTACATAATTATTATTTTGCAGAAAACACATCACATATACATGATGAGAAAAGAAACCTCTGCAGTAGTACCATGCAAACAGCTCACATAACAAGCTAGAGTTCATATAACCTTCATAGCTGCATACAGTCAAGCTCAGTTCTCCTGTTATACCAGATATGTGCTAGTGAACCTCGGTTAACATAGTGGAGTCATTTTTGTAATGAAGTGGAGAACTAAAGCCAAGTTCTGAGTAAAATGCCTCAAGAATGTTTTGAATGACCTGGATATAATCATCTCCCTCTCTCTAAACTCTGCTAGAAATTTAGGTATCATTTTCAAGTGTCTGAACTGAGCAGGATCTCTCATAAGACTTCTCACCCTCCCATAACTGTCCCAGAAGCAATATGCTTTCACCACAGTTCTTTACAAACACCTATATGTGGGCTTTTTCACTTAAAGAAAACAATTAGTGGGTTCTCATTTTTTTACTGAGATCCAAGCTCTACATTTTACTATGTAAGTTGTGTCCCAAGTAATGCCCTTCACTTGCTTGCTGCAACTCCCTATGAATATGAATCCTAGTACAAGACTTACCAACCTATTGTTGGGCTACCTTGCTGGAGTTTTTGCTTTCCTAATCAATTCTGTGTCTTTTGTCATTGTCTTTTTTTTCACTTGTCCTCCATTTTTTCCATTGTCCTGTTTGATACACCTACCACATTCTGCCTCATAGTCAGTTTTCTGGAACAGACAATTTGTTACTTAACAGTACAATTCCTGACACAACAGAGTGTCAATGCTCGACTGATTTCTGAAGTATTATCAGAATGTCAGTAATGCAGGCTCTAAACAAATGGCATCATCTTAAATATAAATAATAACCAGGTAGCATTTTGTTAATGGAATGCAATACTTTAAAAAACAGAACACAAAAAACATCCTAAATGGAGTCTGGTATTTTGTTTCCTTTCTGATTAAAAAGAAGTCAGATTGCTCAATGTTGTTTCTGTTGCTAGCTGATTTGCAAGCATCACCACTTTCCCAAACACTCACAGCTTCTGAGGGTGATGGACCTCATCAGGAAAGTGCAATCTGATATCGAACTGCATAAATTGCTTTTTCCTTCCCCTCCCTTGAATGTGTACAAGTTACAGAGGGAAAAAAATGAGGAGAAAAAGATGAAAAATGTGGCTTTTCCTGGGCACATTCCTTACCACATTTCTGCTGTGCATGCTTCTTTCACTCAAAATTCTTCTCATTTTCCCCATTTCCTTGGTTTATTATTATTTTTCTCCCTATCCATTTTAATTTCTTTACGTCCAAAAGAGCTGTTTTTAACAGCTGCATCTCCAGCTGTCAAGTGAATAATTCAGGGGAAATTTCTCACCATTGCAAGAATTGTTCTACAAAATACTTTAAACAGTCTTCAAGATTGTTAAAAAAAGCTTCACATGACAGCTGCATACATGGAATGCTTTATTAGTGGACAATACAGCTCTTTATGATGTATGCTTAACCTCCGCCTTAACTTTGAGCAAGCAATTTATTATGGAAACATTTCTCACTGCTGACAAAGGTCTTGTCCTTGAAGACTTTGGTTTTCAAAGCCTTCTTTCCAAAGTATCTCTGATACTTACCTGACTCTGGTTAAGTGTCATACATACCAGCCAGCACTGCACACAGTGATGCAATGTAAATACATCTGAGAGTTCCTAAATAAGGTATTATGGCTGACCATGGCTGTCTAATCACAGGGAATCAGTTGTCAGAGTTCAACAGCTAGAAGCCTTCTAGTACCCTCTGAGCTTATTTAGAGCATGGTTATGCAGCAGTACTGTGCACAGTAGACATGTATGATAAATGTCTCCCACATGCATCGTATGGTTTAGAAGATAACAACAATTTAAATATCCCAGAGATATTCTAACCCAAGGCACTCTGCTGGATAGGAATGTATGAAAAAAGCAGCTCTAATGACTTACAAGAGAAGAATGGTACACATTACAAAAATGGGGGTAGGTAATAGATACCATGTAGCATGAACACTTTTTGAAGGGCTAGAATTTGGTGTGAGAGTTAAAAGTGACATCTTTGCCCTTTCTATTTACCAACTAGTCCAAAGACAATCCTCAGATCTTGGTGCTCATGAATGTTGTTTGAGAATTCTCTCGTGAAACCTTATTGTCTTCTTCTTAACAGAAGATTTTTTTCTTCTACCTAGGCATATTAAACGCTAGTTCTGCATCAAATAGGCATGCTGCCTTTTCCCTCAACTCAAGTGAAACAAAACTCAGTAAAAACACAAATCCAACTGCACTCAGGTCAGCTCCATCTACTGTTGAACATTATGGGGTTCCCAAGATACGAAAGGATCAATTTAGTGATCCAGAAGATCCCTTCTAGTCTTCATTTTCTGACAGTCATGTCTCATGTGTTGGCCTGAACTTTACATACATTAAGTTGTTTTACTACATCTGTTTCTCCTGTCCTCAATACTTAGCATTATAATCCTGGGCTTTATGTTTGAATATGACTTCTTTCAGCACTAGCTTGCTCAGAAGCTCAGGGTAGACGTTCCATCAGGTCTATCCTATCATGGACAGTGTAAGCTCTTGTTTCAACAGTTATTTTAAAGCTATACTGGTATTGTGCAAAGGCTCCTGAAGAAACAGAGCCATATAGTCTTTGTTTGTTCTTAAATATGTTCTGTACATACAAAACTATCTCTTGGGACTGATGGTGATCTTACTGCAGGTGATAAAGTAAGCCTCAGAAGATGGACTTTCAGATACTTTTCAAAAATTAATGAGTCATAGGTACTGAGTAAAACACTCCACAGAATCTAGGGCCAACATTAACAATTCTCAGTTATCACACCAAAACGAAAAAGCTATAAATATCTTCTTCTCTGCCCCTCTTCTCCAACCCCACACTGAGGCAAAAGCTGATCATTACCTTATTGATTCTGGACAGCTATGGTGTAGAGTAAATGACAAAATCAGATAACCTTGTTTCCCAGCCTTTGTAAACTAATTATGTCTATTAATCACAGAGACCTCAGAACCTGTCCCTCACACTAAAACAATTTCTGCAGCAGAAACATCTTCCATTTTCTTTACTTTTTACTATTGCCTTCTAAAGCAAAAGATCCTTCATTACCTTTACTCAACAAGTTAATAAGACCAGTCAATCTGTTGTTAAGATCAATTAAGAAACTCATGAAAAAGTTTTGAAAGAATCAAAAATCAAAACAGAGTCATCCTTTTTTAGCAACAACTCAGAAGAATCCACTGAGAAACAAAAGTGCAGGTCTAGGTAATACACAGAAGGAAAAATTATTACAGTCTCAACTCTGTTGATTTCACACTAAATGGAGGATCAAGTCATGTGGATGCTTCATGGTTTTCTCAGCTTTTGTACAAGTAGACAAGCCCTGTTTCCTACATGACAAATTCCACTTCAAAAAAAGATTTTGATTCAAAGCAAGTTGAAGCATCTTCATAGTGTATACAGAATTTGCCTGAATATCAAAATATGAGATGTTAAACTGAAAGATCAGATGCTTTGGTGGGTAAAACACTCATCTTACAGGTTCACCAAACTGCTTCAAGCAGATTAAACATCAGACAGATGGTAAAGATGGAGTCTTCACCCGGTGAAGGCTGCCACATATGGACCAGATCTTGCAATGGAATGAGCACCTGAAACTTAATGGCTCTCTAAAGCAATGCTCAGGCAGATGTGCAAGGCACACAGCTGTGATATGTGGACCCAGCCATGGAATGAGGGTTTATGACGAGACAGAAGAATAAAGTGTACAAAAGAAAGAGAAGAATATGAGCAATGTGAACTCAAAAAGACAAAACAACAGAATTAGTTGGAATTTTCCCATTAATTCAACGATTTTTCCCGGGAAAATGTCCTCTTTTGCTAATTTTTAGTTTTTATTGGATGTTTACAAAAAAAAAAAAAGGGGGTGGGAGA
>WTSP01021569.1:0-23829 GCA_025331215.1 Actenoides lindsayi | reverse complement strand
ACCTCTTCCCCGCCCGCCCCCCTTCCACCTTTCCCACGGGCACGGAAAGGCTGCCAACACCCCCACCTGCCTTCCCCCCCCCCCCCCCCCCCCCCCCCCCCAGATGCACGAATCTCCCTCCTTTTCCTCCAGCAACCTGTTCTAAACCTCCCTAACTGCTGTTCAGCCTCTCCCACACACAGGGGGAGCGTGTGAGAAGTGGCCACAGATGTCCCCACACCGATGACAACAAGCAGGAGGGAGCAGGTGCTACCCCAGCATCCCAATGAGAAAAGATGATCCCACAGCAGTAGAGAGAATGTCAGTACTTTGGGGTTGGAAGTAGTGCAGTTTAGTGCATGCTGTAAGGAAAGGGCAGGGTAGCCTGAACTTACCACCTACTGGTGACAGTGCCCACCACAACCCCATGCTGAAACCCACCACAATGTGTTAGGGGCAAAACATTCCTGAATGCCCACCTGAATTCAATCACACTGGTTCCCATAGGACCCCAGCCCCATCTGGGTCTGCCTTCAGTCCTGGGTATAAATGTGCCCTGGACAAGACAGAGAAAGCCAAGGGAACTACATGGTAGCGGGTTCAAACACAGTCACGCTTGACAAGTGTGAAAAGCAGCTGGAAACCAACAGTGGTTTCTGATTTGGGACTTCAGTAAATTCTTGGAAATAACCAATGGAGGGGCTGGGGTCTGATGTATAGTTTTGAAGAAGGTGGAGATGGGGGGAGCCGTTTCTGCCTCTCCAAGCCTTCATCCAAGCCCTGACTCCAGCCCCTTTCATACAGATCTCCAATTTCTCCCACAGTGGTAGAAAACAGCCTGGCCAAGACACATCCCAGCAAACACAAAATTACTGCCCAGGCTTGAGCATTGCAGAGACAGGTTTGGAGAGGCAACCACCCAACCTTTCCCAACTCCCTCCCTAGGGTCCCCAGCCCTGTTCCCCAGCCCCTGCTCACAGGAGTCATCTTCCACTGTGCAGTCAAGCCCTTGTACATCCCTTGTCACTGTGCCGCTTGCCTTTATATAAAGCACCTTGCCGCTATCTGCCAGTGCTGTGCCTCTGTCAGTGGCATTATCCCCCCTGTCAGCACCCCAGCCGCCCCACAGGTGTGAAGACAGGACGGCCCTTTGTGCACGAGCCTTCCCCAGCCACCCTCACCCCCGGTGTTGGGATCCCTCCAGCGCTGGCACATCTCCCCTTGGCTTTTCATCACTTGTCCTCTCACTCATCACAAAAGGCAGCCCTGTCTTGTGTGGGAATGAGTTGCAGTGGGACGCCCTGTACTGTGCATTGCTCAGAAGCTGATCTCCCTAGGGCTGGGCTTCCCACAGAGTGAGAGGAGCAGGGAGCCAGATGCATCTCCTGGGCAAGGCAGAAGGGAGGACTGGACACCCTTTGAGCAGGCTCATGGAGACTGCTTCATGCCTCTGGGCAGAAGGACACCTCCAGATGTCCTGCCTGCAACCATGCAGCCAGGGTTGATTTTGGGTGTGCACTGCTCCATCACACCGCACAAGGAGCAGCCATGCCCCTCAGGTACAGCCCTCCATGGCCATTCTCAGGGTGGGGAGAAGCCTGCTCTTACAGAGGGCGTTAACTCCTCACTGAGCTTTGCAGTATCAAATGCTCTTACCACTGTGAAGGAACAAGTCTGAACCCCTCCTCTCCTCCAGTTACTTCTCTTTGCAGTTTCTAACTTATTTCTTCAGGGAATTTCCCCAGGGAGGACAGTGAGGCAGTTGCCATTATGCCCAGGAGTGTATTTGCCTGCAGGAGACTGGGGATGGTTTGCAAAACGAGGAGAGAAAAGAGTACATCTAAAGGATCTGCAGCTCTTCCTCTAACAGAAAAAAAATCTGCTCACAGCCCCTGACCCAGCACATGTTATAGCCCACGTTCAGTGGCCTTGAGATTTACACTGGCCAGCAAGGATGGGCAGAGAGACCTTCAGTCCCAGCAGAAGAGCAGCCAGTGACCACCCTGCTCTGGCCACCTGCCCTGCTCCAGGCCAGGCATTTCTGCAGGCTTGGGATATCCTGCTCCTTCTGCCCCAGGACAGCAGGTGCTGCCCAATCTCAGCAAATCCCTCACTCCTGCATGCACAGCTCCAGCACAAGCAGCTGTTCATACCTCCAGTCAGGACAACAGGCAATAGAAAGGATCAGCTCCTCTGTTCTGTGGGATGGTGACCTTGTGTGCTTTGCAAAGCAGTTTTTCCTGCTACTCTACTCCAAGTCTGTATTGTGTGAAAGGACCATTAAATCACAATGACTCAAAAGTTTCTTTTGCAACTCATTGTCCCAAGATGAACAGGACTGACAGACTAAAACCCTGCAGAGGCAGCTTGCAGGCAAGTTTCCCCACACATGAGATGGAGAATGGCTGGTGCTGCCTCTGAGTATCCAGAGTCCATAGGACAGCCTTGTGGTGCTGCCCATGCTGCTCAACCAAGCCTGAGAGGAGCACCTCCAATGCCCATCCAGCAGCTTTGCCCCAGATGTGTCTGCCAGTGTAAAAGGAAGATGTCAAAAATAAAAGACACCAGTGTCCTACACCCACACAGAGCATCAGGGACATGTTCAGCCCTTGACATTTTTGCCAGAGAGCATTGCCCCAGCCTTTTTCCTTGCCCCATACCATAGTGCACTGCACAGCCCTGCTCCAGACTGAGATCACAAGCCCAGCAGTGCTCAGGCAATAGGGGCAAAGCTGGCACACACTGGACAAGAGGCAGCAGGATGAATGGCATGGGGCTAGGCTGGGGAAAGCTTTCTCCATCATGCCTCCTCCCCATCCAAAAACAAACCAGGCAGCTCACTACACTCAGTTCCCTGCGCTTTCCAAAGCCCTTGCCAGACATCCCCTTGGTGCCTCCCCTCCTCTGCAGGGCCCACGCTACAAGCACTGGCCCTTCCTGTCCTCTGTCCCACAGATCATTAACTAGCTCTGCTCTCTCTCTTTTTATTTTTTTCTTCTTCCCTTTTGAACATATCAGCCTCATGGAATCAAAGAGGCATTTCAGTGACTCAGGCGTTTCCCATTGCCCTATTCCAGCATCCTCTACTCTTAATGCTGAGAGCTTTTCACGTCCTATTTGGAACTGATAGGAAGCCCTTTCATTGTTTCACTACATGGATATTAACACTGATGAAGGAAATGCTCCATCTGATAACAGAACCGTTGAAAAGAGCTCCATTTCCAAACGAGCGGACTTGGAGACAGTGCATTCCTGCAGCTCACACCAGCTCAGCACACCCACCTCGGGCAGACCCAGCATGGATGGCTCCCCGCTATCTGTATCTCTGCAGGCTGGGATCTCACATCAGGACATCCAGAAAATGGGCTCTTCCCTGTTATGCGCACATGACATTGCCCAGGTTTATTCTTGACACCAACATGGCATCTTCCAGGCTGTAAGAGAAAGCTGCAATTGCTCTGAGATGCTCTAACTCGAGTAGCCCAATGGCCAACAGTGAGGTCAATCCCTGGCTGGAGGGAACACATCTCACTAAAGAAGTCAAGGAATAAAAGTGTCCTAGCTAGGAGGATGTCAACTGGCATTTAAGGTACTCTCTGAGCTGGTATCAGTTCTACTTACCAGCTTTCAATGAATTAATCCCGAGAGCCCCTCCTGGGGCCAAAACCTCTAACTGAAGCTCAGAAGAGATAGAAAACCCCTTGGGGGGATGGCAGCAGAGGAGCTCTGTCTCATGCCACAGCACAGAGTACAGCCACCAGCATTTCCAATGGGACTTTCCAGACCAACAACAGCTCTGTTCTATCAAGGGGCCCCCGCAAACAGCACAGGCAGGTGTACAGCTTCTCTTCAGGCTGTACCGTAAGTCAGACACCATCCCAGCAGAACACCTCTCCCAAAGCATTTTGATAGCTTCAGGACTTTCTGCTTTTCCCAAGACCTCTCCAAAGCTGGCTGAGCCCTGCAGTTTTCTGTCACTCCTGAAAGTCATTTCCTCCTGATGTGGCTGCCCTAATCAATTAGTGACCTATAAATAGCCTCCCTGATTGCATGGTGACATCCGGAACATATTGTCACTACCAACTTCCTTCTCTACCTGGGGAGCAGACTTTTTCCAGAGCATGGAGGGTGGATGGGGGGCACCCCTCTGCCCAGTCCTCTTTAATGCTTCCCACCACCTGGTAACTTTCCACTCTCTGCCCATCTCCTCCCACTCCTATGCAAAGGAACCAATTAAGTTTTCAGTAGTTCAATGTTCTTGTAACACGTGGACCAAAAAGGTCCCTCGTGGAAGTGCTGCTCTGAAACCCTACCTGAGCTCACTTTGGAACAGTGGTCGCTTCTACGCAGTCCTTCCAAAAATCCCATCCACTTCTGAGACCATCAGGCTTAGTGCAACCATCCCAGAGATTGCTCCATCTTCCAGAATCAAAGCTCAGCATAGTTTCCATTTGACAGCAAACTTCCGAATTCATTAGATAAGCCAAAAAGTGTCAGGAAGCTTTGGAGAATCACCCAGTACAGGGACCACAGGGGAGCCTGCAGCCGAGATCCAACCTAGAAACACCTACCTGGGACATGCCTCTTTCCACACTGGTGGCACTCCCCAGGTCTCAGGCAGGGGGGCAGTGTGTGGCCACTACTGCACACATTACTGCAGGAGAGCCAACATCAGCTGTCTTTCTTCCTCTGCCCAAGCAAGAATAATTAAATCCTATATGAACAACAAAACATTCATCAAAAGAAACATAGAACTGGAAGGAATGGAGCAATCATGGCTGGCTGGCAGGTGCCCCTGTTTTCAACACCATTTCCCTCTCCCAACTGATGTGCAAACCCCAGACCAGATGGACCCATCAAGCTTTTACTCTGTGCTTGTTCAGTAGATGAGTGGTTGAGGGCTTTTGCTTTTGAGTTACTGTAGCAGCCAAGTTTGCTCACAGGCCTGGAAACGCAGCAATTTACATTTTTTTAAGTGTGTATGTGTAAAAGTGGAAATCCAAGGTCATTTATCAAAATATATATTATTTGTTTTTTTTTTTAAAAAAAACCCCAAGCTATCAGCCGGCTCTTGCCTGGGCTGTGCAGCAGGGCTGTTCCACAGAAGCAGCTGAGAAGCCAAGAAACTCAGTAGTTAAAATATTTCTTCTTTTCTTGTATCTCGCTTCCAAACGGCTGCCTCTGGCACCACCAGAGGAAGTCACCCAGTGTTTTGTTCTCGTAAACTGCCCCTTTGATCGGCTGTGATTTTAGTGGATCAAACAGCTCTGAGGACGTAACCGCAAATCCCGGGACACGCTATGACGGACAGGGAAGTGGTGTCTCCAGCATGAGTTGGCAAAGACTTGGCCATCACAGCTGGGAAACAGCCCCCCACCCTGACCCAACCCAAAACCCCCAGTGGGCATCTCTGAATTGCCACAAACAGCTAGAGCTGATGGTGTGGCTGAAGCAAAACTCCTGGGACATGGCTCAATAGGGAGGGTCCCGCCCTGTCAGCGCACTGAACCACAGCACTGTGGCTGTGCCGCCGAACCCTGGGCACATGGCAGTATCCTGCACTGTCCTAGCCCGTGTTGACTGCTCCATGGCTGCTTCCCTTGGCCCAGCTCCTTCCCCTCATTTCAGAACTCACAGGCCTCTCATACTTGCTGCCCAGGTCAATCCCCATCCCTGAGCAGTGGAGCAGCCTGCTCAACAGTATCCAACCCCACCCTGGATGGGGATGTTGGATGAAAGCCAGCTATAAGCCTCAGCAAACCATCCATCTCATCCTCCTAGGCACACAGAGAACAGCTTGGGTGGAAAATGAGATCCTCTAGAGATCAGGCTGTGCCATAACATTGCATGTTTGAAATATTTTTTCCACACATAAAAAGCGAGAGGCAAGAGCTGAGCACACGGTTCTTTAGGAGGGACCTGAATGGTCCCGCATAAAGCACTTGAGTATACATCAACTCACTATGGTCCTTACGTTTTAAAGCCATGTTGGTCTCAGAGCAGCTGTCCTACAAAGCCAGGTTTCCAACTGTTTTGGTGCCACAGAAGTGCAGTCCCATATAGAGCGTCTGCTGGATGATAAGGGGTTGAGCACATGTTGTACTCTTTACCTCCATGGCAACACTAACAGGCCCTTTTTGCTAACAGGTCAGATTTCTGTGGGCATGTTTTCAGGGGCCTTAGAAAGCCCAGAAAAAAATCTGTGGGATTGGCACAACCTGAGCTTTCATGACTAATATGCACAGAAAAGCATATGAGAGACAGTCAGGTCTCTCGTGACCCCAAAAAAGGGAGCAGAGGAGCTGTTGGTGGACTGGACAGGACCAGCCCATGTAGGGGATTAAGGACAGTGCCCCATCATTCAGTCACCATCCCCTCCATCAAAGGAACACCACAGCATCCAGCTCAGCCCACACATCCCTTCTCAGGTACCTTTTACCAGCTCTCAGGCTGTTCAATGCCTATGGCTGGCTGGGTTTGGTACTTTTCTTAAATCCCAGCTGCTGGAGTCAGGCGAGTTTTACCTTGGTTGTGATTTATACTTTTTTCTTAAAAACAAGAGTATTTTAGCCCTTGAAGTTACAGAAGAAAAACCCACCTCTTCAGTTCGAAAAAGCAGCAGGCAGATGAAAACAATACCAAAAACATTCATTCTTGTCAAATTTCTTGATTTCTGGTCATTCACAGCAACCACATGGACCAGGGACAGATTGAACCCCGACTGGTGGGTGCTAGGTTGGGCAGGGATACAGGACTCTGCCCTTGGATAAAACCCTACACAAGATAAAAGCACACAACATACGAGCCAGGGATGGTGCTGGACCAGGCTGGGTGGGAGCTGGAGGACAGGAGTGTTCCATCAGAGAACTTGCCATGGAGAAGGGTGGCCACAGATCCTGGGCAGGGAGGCTGCACATCCCAGGGCTGCCCACTGCCATGGGCCAGGGACAAGCCCTAGCAGGCCCTTTGCCGCTTGGTGTGGACCATCATCCTTCAGCATATTTCCACACAGCTGGAGGGAAACCCCAGCTGCAGTCCTGAAAAATAACAAATAATAAAAGTGGCTGTGAGCAGCAGCAGGGCTGGCAGGAAACATTCCCAGTAGCAGCTGCTTCCTGAGTGCGACATTTATTTGATCCCCTGGCACCATCTGGGCCATGCCCCACTCTTTGTTTTCATTAAGAGTTTAGAAAAACAATTCAGCTTTGACTAATTGCTCTTTAAGGTCCCAGGCTCACCCTTTCTCCTCCCCCCACATTTCCTCTCCTAACCCCTCACTCTCCATCCATGCCCTCCATCCCCTCCAGCCAGCCTGGAGCTCTTCCATTCCATCCATGCCCATGTAACTCCTCTTGTCCTCGCATTTCCAGAGGTACCTGGTGTCCCTTAGTGCCAGGTGAGACACATCATCATGTGCTGCTCCCCATGAGCATCCTCCTTCAGCTGCACAGGCAGCACTGGCACAAACACAGCCACATATGCCACAATGTGCCAGGTGAGCCCAGAAACATCCTGCTGCTGCAAAGTGCTGGGTTAGTCACGCACCACTTGGTGAGGAAGACAAGGCAGATGGCTGACAAGTCAGCAGCACCATCCAGGACCACTGTGCTGTGCGTGGACACCTCCCAAATCCTGCGGGGTGGGAGCTGCCGGTGCCCTGTCCAGACCCCTTGCAGTCCTCTTTCCACCTCCAACAGGAGCACGTTGACCTGGGGGAAGCAGCCCTGCAACCCGGCCCAGAGAGGGAGCCTGTTCTGTTCAGCGTGTATTTTCCACCCTGGAATAATCAGAGAGAAAAATGCCGAGCCTTGATGTGAAATCCTTGCCACGCCGGGAGGGGGGCTGTTATTGCACAGGACTTGCGTGTTCCCCTCCTCACCCCGTGTCCTCACCTGATGGCTTTAGCAGGATTCGCAGAGAGGACAAGGAACCAGAGGAATTCCGGCCCCCTAATTACACTTGCTGGGAGGAATTTGCTTTTGCAATATCCCTGCTGAGTTAACCTAACAAGCATGGAGACGAGCCTTTCTTATTTAATTAGCGGCTCCACCGTGAAGTCCCCTCCACAGCACGCACACGCCGGCTGCCCCCTCCTCCTCCAGCGCCTCGCCGGTATTTGTTCCCTCTCCCCTCACCCTTTGCCCTTTGCAATCCTCTGCGAAAGCTCAAAGCGCTCTTACACCTTCCTACTCCCACTTTTCCGGTCCTAAAAAGTGCGCTTGGGTCGAGGCAGCGGGTCCGTTTCCTTGCTCCTTCCTAACGAGTGCTTCCTGCTCCGCACTGCCTGCGATTATGTGGAGCTGGTGAAGCGCTGGGATTTCCTTCCCTGGAAACCCCGCTGGCTCCGCTGTGCTCTCCTCTCCTCTCGGAGGGCTGGGGAACTCATTACTCCAGCCCTGCAATCTCAGCCGGGAGAGCAGCAGTGCGGGAAACCGCAGCCGTGCTCCCGCTTCCTACGGCGGCAGGCTGGCAGGGGGCTGACCCCTCCGCAGCGGGCAGCGATGGCGGGAAGGGGGGGTGTGTGTGTGTTCAGCAAGCGGGGGTTCAGCAAGCGGGGCTCGCTGCTGGACCGAGGTGGCAGGGACACGGGCATCACGCGCACACGGGCTCGCTGCGGGTCGCTTTGGAGGCGTCAGAGCCGATGGGCTGGGCTCCAAGGGCTCGGTGCAGCTCAGGGCTAGAGCTTGGGTTTCAAAGAGCCATCAGGCTGCTTCTAGGTGTGCTGTGAAAGGCAGCCAGGGAGCAGAGAGGTTGCTGGGGGGACAGGTTAAGCTGGCAGGTTCACGCTCCCAGCGCAAGGACTGCCGAGGAAACGGCACTGGAGGTTTGCGGGCTGAACCAGCCTGACTCACTCTGATGCAGAGCTGCTCTGGAAAAACCCTGCAGCAAAGAGTTTTGCTGTGTTCACCAGGGCAGTTAAACTTGTACTAGGGTGAGAGAGAACAGAAAAATAAGTTTTCTGGGACTAGAGAATATATGGCACTGACCTAGCAGCGTTGATTGGAAATACGGTATTTTTCCCCTGCTGTGAACTTTTGGGCTTCAATTGCTTTGGTTTACACCCTTAAGCCACGTTGGCATGTGTCAGCTTCAAACAGGAACACCAGGACCCTCTTTCTACCCAAAAAGTTGGCCAGTGTTTTTCCCCTTTGCCAGCTGTGCCAGCCCAGCTCTGCAATGGGGGCTCCTGCAGCCATCCCACTGCTCACTCTGCCACTGACAATGCTCAGCATCACCCAGAATGGCTGTCAACACTTCCCAGCATGCCAAGAGGGAAATTTCACCTGCACGCTGAAAGAAAGGAAGGGGCAGCAGTGTTGCAACCAAGGGCAGCAGCAGTTTTGCATGACTGCAAGTTGCCAGATGAAATGCAGACAGGATACAACCACAAGATCGACTTTCTGATGCAAGAATAGGCTTGGACTTTAGCATCTTGCAGGACTGAACTCACCTGGTAGGCTGTCACAAGAGAACAAAGCTGTCAACCCTCTGGGATACATGCTGCTGTGCCAGTGCAGAGCCCAGGTTTGCTTTCTTGGCACTTTGGTTAATGAAACCATCCATGGGCATAAGCAAGGCGGAATCACAGAGACCTAGGAGGAAAGCAAAGGGAATCACAGTAATTATCAATTTGTTTCAGGTCTTTCCAGCTAAAGCACAAGCACCCTAAAGGAAATAACCCAAAGCGTAGGTGTGGAAGAGATTCTGGGAGAAGACCCCGAAGTCTTATCCCCCTGTCTGGATTGCAGGCAGCAGGAAATGGGGAAGCCCCAGCTGGAGGCAACATGGCAACAAGCTCCACTTTTGGCCATGGCCTTTCTGTGGGCTACAGGGGTGTGGAGGAGAGGAAATAATGCTGTCCCTTAGGGATGGATCTGTTGCAAACTGCCCTAGCATATGACAGCCAGGGTTTTTCTGAGGCCAGACCCCAGGAGGTGCAGAGCAGAGGTACCTGGGGAGATAGGACCCTTCTGGTCAGTGTGGATGCATGGCATGTATGGGAGAGAAGCAATGGGGCACTGCCACAGAGCTCTGTCTGGGACTCCTGCTCATTTTCTACACCAAGATCACCCAAAACACACATGTGCTAACTGTTGCAGTCAACTCCCCGTTGGGGTGTGATCATGACTAGAGATACTGCAGCTTGGACCTGTGCCTGGAGCATCCTCAGGACAGCTGCTGGGCTGCATCCCACACTGAGGACTGCAGCCACTGAGCACCGCTTTGCTCCCATCCCTGAGAGTAGGGGCTCTGCAGTCCCGGGGCCGCATCCGTCCCAGTGGCAGGCACTGCTCGGGGTGGAGGCACTCCCTCCCAGCACGCTGCAGGAAGCGTGACTCGGCTTTCCAGCGTGCAGGAATGCCTGGCGGCGTGGCGGCCAGCTTCCTGCTGCCTGCTGCACGCTTCCTGCCCCTGTCCCTACCCCCCACTATGGCCCCAGCCTTACTGGAAATCCTGAGTGCTGCCCAATGCTCCCAGCCTGGCCACCAGCACTGTCCAGGTGACAAAGGGCTGGTGCGAGCCATGGCCTTGCTCTCCCCCTTTCCCTCTGGTTTGTGCTGCTGCTGGAGCAAAGGGCTTGTTTTCTTTCCATAGGGATATGAAAGGGAATGGGACAGGAAAGGCAGAGAGGAGGAATGGCACAAGCCCTGACAGAAGGAGGCAACATCAATGTTGGAGGCCATTGCTTGCTCTTCAACGTGCATCTATTCTCTTGTGCAGGTTCCTCATGCAGCCCCAAACAGTCCCTGGGGGATGCGGTAACCTTCTCAGGACCTGCCTTAGCCCCAGAACTGCTTAGAAACACCACAGATCAAGTCTCACCACTTCCAGTCCAGCTTCCCTCATATGGTCTGGTCTCACCTTCACTCACACATCTCACTGCTGTGTCCCTGCAGGGTCTCCTCTTCACAGCTCAAGCCTCATCCCTAGTATCAGTCCTCTCCCCACAGCGCAGCCCTGAGCCTCCTTGCCTTTTCTCCTCCATGACATTCTGAGGATGGGTAAGCTCATCCCACCTGCCTTCTGGGCATTTCCAGACCCTTGACACTGCAAACAGAAGTCAGTGACACGCTTACACCCCACTGTGGGCATCACCTGACAGCTAATGGTCTTCCCCTGGCCAGAAAGCAGCCACATGGCTCTGCCACAAAACACCAGGGATGCCTGTCCCCAGCCAGATACCAAATCAGTGTCACCTAAAATGCACCTCAACTGCCTGGGCAGGAGTGTCTCTTGTTGTACTAGGCAATCACCTAATCTCCCAAGACAGTCCTTCAAGGCTGTTCCTGTTCAGGCACTGATAAAAATCTGACCAAGATGCTTTCAACAGTAAGCCAGGAGTGATTACAAAGCAACTGTCCCCTACCCTCCAGCTGGGAAAGTTCGGCCTGGAGTTTTCTTTAGAAACATGTGGATTTTAATTTTACTTTTTTTTTTTTAATTTTAGTCTTTGGTGCCAGCATGACCTATTGGTG
Source organism: Actenoides lindsayi (assembly GCA_025331215.1). NCBI lineage: Eukaryota > Metazoa > Chordata > Aves > Coraciiformes > Alcedinidae > Actenoides > Actenoides lindsayi. The sequence goes on along the minus strand of WTSP01021569.1, from coordinate 12,373 downwards.
GGAGAGTTCCAAACCCAGCACTCCAAGACTGGGAGGAAGGAGGAGAAGGATGGACTAGAGGTTTGCTCTCCTCCTGCCAGCCAAGCACTGTTGTGGCACTCGTGCAGCCGTGGGTCAGGAGCAGGGACTGGACCTGGGCTTGTCTCCAGCAAAGCCAGGCAACCTCTTTGCCTCTGGGAAGGTGGCAGAGCTCTGCTCACAGTAGTGCCCAGGGAGCAGGGTGGAGAAAGAGATAGTGGCAAACCAAACTGAAGTGGTAGCTCCTAAGGTGGTTTTCACCTCTGCCTCCCTTTGGGTGTGTGCATGGCCCAGGTCTGGTTGCACTCACACCTCAGGCAATATGTCTCACATAGACGTGCCAGTAACAGCATCTGTCATGGCCTACCTTTCTTCACCAGGCCCTCACATCAGTAGTGTTTGCCATGGCCTCACACCCGTGTGCTGTGTCTAAAGGAGCTGCACACAGCTTCACACTTATCCCTACATGCTCCTCCTTGCCATCAGCAGGATGAGGGCAGCAGCAAGCTGGCTCCCCAGAAGGGTGAGAAGTCTCACCCTTGGATGTTTGCAGGACTTGACTGGGCAAAGCCAGAGCTGAGCTGATCTAGCACCAGCAACAGTCCTTCTCTCTCAGTCTGGAGCCCTCCAGGATCTGCTTCCAGCCAACACGTTCAAGATCAGCCCTCCTCTTTCAAGCCCATGGTACTTGAAGCAATGTCTGCCTTGGAACTGCGGACAGAGACACTTATGTGATGGATGCCAGATTCACATTGGCTTGACAAGGACCTGCACTGCAATAAAATTGTCACCCTAGGTGGACTTGACACCTTTGGCTGGGGAGGTATAATACAAAGGCATCAGCACAGAGAGGCACTGCCATCCAGGCAGGGTAGCATCCCAGCAGGGCCACCACATGTCTGTGCTGGCCACTGCATGCTCTCCAGGGCCAGAGATGCCATGCACTTGTACAGCCCTTGCTGTGCCATCAGCCCACGACAGCTCCACAGTACCAACACCCACCACTGTTTCTGTACCTCATGGGATTTATGCATGCAGTTGCCCATTAATTAAGACAACAACAGCAACAACAAATCCTATCATAAAGTGTTTGGCATGGGGGCGGAGGAGACAACATTTTTGGCTGGAGGACTTAAGTAACTTCTCTTTATAGTGCTGCCAACCCACAGCACAAACCTGTCAGTGCATGAAAACCATTCTGTGAAATTCAGCAGGCTCATTAGCCAAAGGCATTAAGAGTTAAAATTGACCAAAACATCCTGAAAAGCAAATAACTTAAAAAATAAAAAACCAAAATGCAAACAAAAAAATGTCCTGGATAAACACGTTTAACAGCAAGATCCCCAGGAGAACAGAAGTAGCCCAACACTGAGACACAAAGTCCTACCCAAGCCCTCTGCCACTGAGGTTGGCTCAGCCTCAGGGTTGGACTCAGTGCACTCTGGTTAAATAAGGGATTTAATTAACAGTTCAACTAGCAGTGAAAGTATCACTAGCTGATCTTGGGGAGCAACAGGTACTTTTAAAAACAGGCTTTTTAATCCCCAGAGTCATAGGGAAATTGCAAACCAGTCCCCTGACGATCAGAAGAAAATTAAAAGTCCAACTTCAGTGACAACAAAAATAACCCAAAGTCATGATGTGCAATAAACATCACAGGGACCAGAAGGCTCTTTAAACAGGTTTTTTAATCTCCTCTCCCCTCTGCTCATAATATCACCTTTATTATTTTCTGATGCGGAGCCTGATTCTCACAAGTGAAGCGGATGCTGACAGCAGGGTAACGGAGCAGAGGCAATTTCTCCTGGACAGACCTAGGGGATTTAATATGTCTGCAGAGAGCGAGATGGGTGAGCAGCAGCTTGGGAGAAGAGGGTCTGCTGGACCAGGAGGTGCCTTGTAATAAGGTGCAATAAAGCTGCAGCAATAGAGCCTACCATGCTGAGCAGGGTTCATCAGTGATGGGTGAGCGACAGCTGCTCGTACCAGCACTGTGTCCCTTCTCAGTGTGCTGTTGTATCTGCCACAGCCATCAGGGTTGGTGGGGAAGTTGTCCCAAGGACAGGGATAGATAGGGGTGGTGAGACCCATGTGCTGTGGCTCTTTGCCCAAGTCTACCTGTGGTTGAAGGTTGTCAGTACATCCTCACAGCCCTTTATGTTCTTGTCAATCTAGAAGACCCAGATTGTTGCACAAGTGCCTCCTTTCAGCCAAGGACCCACTTATCTGGGAGGGCAACTAGCAGGAGCTCCACTGAACAGAGATGCAGGACAGGAGGGCATTGCACCCAACTGTTGCTCCAGGAGCGTCTCTGCACATAGGTAGGTAGAGTTCTGCTTGCCATCTGGTGTTACTCATCCTAAAGGTTCCCTTTTAGTTGAAAAAAAAGCCACCCAACCACATCAGGAGAGCATGGATTCCCTTGTTCCTGCAAACACCTGCAACCCCCTTCCCTCCTCTGGCTTTGAGTCCCTACAGCACCCTCTGACCCTCACAACATCTTTCTCCTGCAAGAGAGGTACCTGAGGTCTCCAGCTGCCACAGCTAGGCCTGGCTGTCCTGCACTAAGACAGTCTTATTGAGCACACTGCAGTGACTGCCCCAGGGGACAGTCTGGGCCATAGACCCCCACCAGGTGATCTCTGCTGGGTTAAGAAAAAGGAAACCTGTTGAGATCTTAACAGCAGCTTTCATGTTTCCATCCCACATCTGGCCACTCAGAGCTCCTATGACCATCATGTCTGCCATGTTTCCCCACTGAGTTTTTCATGGCCATTCACAATTACTCAGATTTTGACCATTGGCATGAAACCATCAGCACTGACAGACACCAAAGAGGAATATTTAATGGTAGGATGCAAGTGGCAATGCAACAGATCTGGTCTGAACAGCACAGGATGCTGGAAGACAAGTCATATCCCATCCGCCCCCACACAAGAGTACCCACTGCAAGGAAAAGCTCTCCTGGTGCCTACAGCCCCTGCACTGCCTGCGCCCTTCTGCCTGACAGCGGGACACGTGACTGCGGCTGGAGTGATGGATGGGGCCGGAGTCTCTCTTTAATAGTATCTCACGGTGGTTTCCGTAAGTTGATGGAGATTGCACAACACTACCAACTGCCATGCCAGATATATTTTGCAACCAAGGCTTCTATGTCACATCTGTAGGATAATATGCCAGAGTCTTCTGAGGAGGTCTGGGGAAGTTTGAGTACAGGAAGAAAAGAAAAGAAAAAAAAAAAGAAAAAGAAAAGGAAAAGAAAAAAGTCAAACCACCTCTTTCCATAGCAGCTATTTTGGTGAGGCATCCTGGGGTGAGGGGAGCTGGCATCAGCCAGCTTTGGAGGCACAGCAGCCCAGCAGGCTTGTTCACAGTTCTGCCCACACCCAGCAGCTGGGAGAAGATCCCTCTCCCATAGAGGAGTGGCAGCACAACCATGAAACACCCAGATGGAATCCACAGACACAACCTGTGCTCCCAGAGGAGTAGCTAGAAGACAGGGCTTGAGGTGGCACCAACCTTCATGGGGAAGAAATGCTACTGAAGCATGATAGAGGTGTTGGCCAGCTACCGAGGGTGACTGTGGGCTGTTGCAGCTGATAGCTCTAGGAAACACCATCCCTGCCACCCAGGTTCAGCAGCCCTTTCCAGGGTGTGAAAGCTCACGTAAGCCTGAGCTCACACCAACTCCCATCTCCTTGGCCTCTTACTAGAGGCGGGAAAGGGACTTCAGGGTACATGGATGGAGCTGGAAGATGTTGGTGAAGATGTTCAAAGAGCCACCAACACTGACTATCAATATCAAACCCACACATTTGTATCGCATCTCACAATCTTCAATAATCTTAAAATACACAACACAATCCCAGATGTGAAACTAGCACACTCCACAGCAGTATCACTACAAAATTACCTTCTGTGGAAAAATCTGAGGTCCAGCAAAAGATCCATCAGGTTGACTCCATCAGATTAAGGAGGCCAAGGAAAGAAGACTCCGGGATTGCCATGTTCCTGGACTCAGACATATAACCACCAGCTCCTGATTTAGAAGAGAATCTCTGACACAGGGAACCTAGAAAATGCTACAGACCAAAACAGGCCACAAAGAAAGGAGTGCCTTTCAAGGGTAGGACACCAAAAACATGAGTCGGCTTCTCCATGCAACAGCAACTCATCACTGAGAAGATACAGATGCAGAGGGAAGCATGGAGCCAAGGCTTCAAAGATGCTCAGGCCTTAAGTGGATGAAAATTAAAGTGCTGGGGCATTTTTTCAGCTTGCACTTGACAGTAAGGATGAGATAACATCAGAAATGCTGAGCAGAAAGCATCCCTTGAAGAAGATTGATTATGCCAGCAAGAAAGAAATCCAAAAACCTCACATTAGCCTCCAACCCCTTAGATCTGAGCTCTGCTACATGTGGGATCCCTACCTACATGCTGACCAATATGGATCCAGTCATAAGTTCCCCAACACCGATGAGCCAGATCCAGTTCTGGTCATGTCACTCCCCTGCCTTGTGCTGGATCTCCCTACTTGCACTTCAGAACTAGCCCAACCAAGGAAAAAGCAGCTATTTTGTCCCCACATCCAATGTGTTGAAGACCCTTCATGGACCAGCTAGGTCTCTCTTGTTCTTCATGACTGTTAAGGAAATCTTCTAAAATAACAGTAAGATAACTCAATGGTAGATCTACTAAGAACTCCCCAGATCTGTTGCAACTCATCCATTTTCTCCAGATCTGCCAACACATCAGTCCTACCTGGGCTCAGACTTCTGAGCAGCCATAGCCTGAGCATAATCAAAGAGCTTATTAAGCAGAAGTGTCTCACTGCTATAGGATGGGGAAGCTGTCATTGAATTACCTCTTGTCCCAGGGTAAATGCACCTGAAGAGCCACTTTCCTGTTGGTATGAGGCAGAGGACATATCACATTGTTTTTTTCAGTCTGTTGCTCTGGAAGCACTCTTCGTCAGCAGTCAGCACTCCAGCTGCAAGGCAGATGTTAGCAGCCCCAGGAGAAAGTTGAGTATCTCCCAAAGGTGCCCATTCCAAGTTAAGCCCTTCTCAGCACCACTGCACTAACACTCCCCATCACACTCTTTACAATGCCGTCTGTGATACCCACCAGGTTAGTTACTGTTTGTCACTGCTACTGCCTGGTGTCCACTGAGCAGATTAAACAGCCAAAATGCTCCTGGGGGGGGCTGGGCTAAAAGCAACAGTACTGTATGTCCAGAGCATAAGCATCCAGATCCACGTAGGAATGAGGACCATAGACAGGAACCCTGGCACAGGGAGTGAGGCTTTGGAGGAATAACATGGAAAACTCTACCTTCAAATTTCCATACACACCCTCACTCTTGGGGGGTGGGGTGGAGCATAGGGTGTGGAAAGGAAGGGAAAAAAAATAGTAACCTTTCCAAAGCAAGTGTGTGGAAAGGCCCAAACCTCCTCCCTGACACACAAGCCAGGATGTAGCGATGGTGCTGGTTTTTTCCCAGGAGGAAAAGAAGGATTTTGCCATCTTCTTGATTTAACAAGGAATGCATCTTACCTCTCTGCAGGCAAGGGCGGCTCAGCATTGCCAGCACCGTAGTTCCACATTCCTGGTCTCTGACCTGTGCCTAGGTTTCCCCACCAGTATATCAGATTGATGCTCGTCTATGGCAGAGTCACACAGAAAGGTTTAATCTGTGACTGTAAAGCTCAGAGGCCTTCATGTCTCACAAGATCCATCATCATCTAGAACACAAACAGGAAGTATTTTGCAGTGCAAACAACATGTCCCAGGCAGGGACAGGTTCTACCCTTTGGGTCTTGGACTCTCTCCCTGTTCACATCCCCTCCTCCAGCAACAGGCTCCTTTCCCCCATGTCCTTCCTGCACAGTCCAGAAAGAGAGCCAAACTAATAATTCAGATAACAGAATTAGACTGATCCTGATTAGAAAAAGCCTTTACCCTGAAGAGAGCAAAATCTGGCTCTGAGCTGCCTGTAATCCAATAGTCTCCCACGGCCACACAGCAAACCTGAAACCTGCCTGCAGGCAAAGACACTTTGTCTTGAAACAAGGGAAGTTAAATGTGTCTTAATGGGAATTTTGACACATTTTGCTTTGATTTCACTAATGCTACAAAAGTAGCTGTTAGAAAATATTTCAGCCCCCTCCATGAGGGGCTGAATCGTCATGTGTATGGGCACACTGCCCAGCCAGGCCCTTAGGAAACAGTTCACGGCTGTGGGGAGAAAAGGTCTCAGTTCCAAATCTCTCCACACTTCCCTGGGTGCAATTATTTCATTAAGGGTCCATCAGGGAGGCAAGAACCCTCCAGCTCCCCCAGTTTGCAATGACATCTGCAAGGCAGCCAGCATCACAGATAGGACTTTTGTCCCCTCATATGGCAAAAAACAGGAGTCTAATCCAGGTTGAGATTCTCAGGGATGACAGGATGGTGAGGGTTGTCACTGCACTTGGTGAGCACTGAGGATACAGGGCTGCATGGTGGGCATCCCACAGAAATACCACCACAAGGTGCAGAAAAGAAGGAAACATGGGAATTGTTACAAAGGGGGAAGTTAAACCAGCACTCACCCAGGACACCTTTCAGGAGGCAAAACCAGTTTGTCTCCAACATGCCCTAAAGCAAATGAAGATCCTTCAAGTGCAATAGGGCAGTCCTTGCAGAAGCAACATTGGCTTTGCATGGACATGGTGTCAACCAAGCAGCACATGCTGAGCACTATTGCTCCCATGTCCACAGACACTGCCAGAGGAACCCCAGTGAGGGCATGGGGACATGCCACTACCATGCTCTTGAGGGGGTGGGAGTGGAGACTGCTTCTTATGACCATGGAGCACTGGCAGCCCCTCCTGGGGTTTCCAGCCCCAGGTCAGTATGTCTCATCCACTCTGGGCAAGGGAAGGTTGGTTTCAGCACAGGCAGGATGGTGACATGAACACATCAGTAACTTCCTGAAGTTTCATCTATTTCTTTCCATTTAACACCAAAACAGCAACTGGTGCTTCCCTGGTCCTCAGTGACTTGGGGCTGGGGAGATCCTATATATTAAATGAACCCCACTCACAGTTCAGGTGCATTTAACCCTGAAGGCCCTGGGAAAATGCACTAGGAGGAAAGCAGATGCCTCCCATAACAAGGCACTAAGCTCTCAGTAAAACCCTGGGGCAGCAGGAGCTGGACATGCTCTCCCCAGTGCATGGGAACTCCTCTGTTCCATGTTCACGGCAGGAGCATCCCTTGGATCTTTACCACAATGCTAATGAAGCAGACCATAACACTCCAAATCCCAGGCACTTAGTGGGCAAGAAGCATGGTTTCCTTGGCTTCGCACACCCAGTTCAGCCTGGTGCTCACCCTCTTGGGCTTGCAGCACATCCGTGGCTGAGCTTTGGGGTGGAGCACTCAGGTACCCACTGCACAGGCTGAACTAGGAGGTGTAAGGAAAAGCCCTGACACAGTCCGGACAGCACTTATTTTAGAAATGCTGAATGTAACTGCCCCGATTGGAATAAATCAAACAAACAAGTAGACAGGGCTGAGGGGTTAGAGGAGGAATCTCTGTGAACCTCCTCAGAGATAATATTTACTTGCAGCAGCTTTCCCATCCATGCTTTAGTGGCCCCATCCCCACCTAGCCCACGTTTGCAAGCTATTTTTTGTTGTTTTAATGCAATGCTGCAATTCTAACCCAGAGCCTCGGATTGTCAAACAGTTTTTCTTTTCTTTCCTGCAGAAAAAAAATACAGCTGAACTAATTTGATGAAAGGGGAAAATAAAATGTAAGCCAGACTAAACACATGCAGTTCCTACCTACAGCCAGGGCCCAGCTTCTCCCAGGCCAAAGTCAACACATGTCAATTTTTAACATGACAGGGCTTTAAAAGGGAGGTTTGAGCCCTGGATGAGAGGCGGCTGGAAAACATTAATAACAAGGTCTGTCAATTAAAGACAGGCATGACAAGCCACCAAGACAAGGGCTGGGGGGTTTCCCTTCCTCCCCTTCTCTTTCCTCTTAATTTGGTGAAAAGAAGTGATTTATGAAGAAATTCATCCATAAAGAAAATGAAACCACACTGCCAAATGAAGGATAGGCTTTGTTTCGGAGTCTTGAGAATAACCTAGCACACAAGGGTTGAGATCAACAGGTTAAGAAAAGCACTGCCTCAAGGGATGCTCTCAGTGGCCCCACTGATTCCAGTACAGTTGCTCCTAGTTCACCTGTGCATTCTGGGAAGAGCTGCAACCCAGATGCCTCCTCTGGAGCATCACTATCCATCAGGATTTGCAGGTACAGTGCTGAGCTGACTCAGTGGCGATGTGCCTTTTGCACTGGAAATAGCCATTTTGGGTTCTGTCAAAAAAAACCCCAAAACCCACAAACAAAACAAATAAAAAACGAAACAAAAAACCAAACACAACAACACAAAAACAAACAAGAAAAAAACAAAACGGAACAACACAAACCAACCAACCTGCATTTATCAGCCTCATAGGAAGCATCTCTATGGCTTCTGTGGGCTGGGCAAGTTTCTATCCCAAGCAACTCATTGGGCTCCAAAACAGCTGGGAAAAACAAGGGAAAGAGGCAAACCAGCAGTAGCCAGAACAACCTTTGGATATGAAGGCAAGAGTGTGAAGAGGAGTAAAGGGGAAGGAGTGTTTCATTAAGGGTAGAAGGGGAGAGGGCTTTTCTCCAAAAGTCCAGGAAACATCTACTCACTGTACTGGGAGGAGTCCCCATGCCCTGGGGAAGCATCATTGGCTTTCAGTTGGGGAAGCAGGTAAAGAGTCAGCCCAGAAGGAAACAGCAGAGATTCATTTCACCTTCAACACCTAAATAAATACTGCACCCACAGCCACACACTCTGCACAGTATATACTGTGCCGGTGTGCATTACACATCCCCACAGCACAGGAACTGGCTGGTGGATCAGCTCCAATATCCCCCTGCTGCAATATCCTATCCCCAGCAGTGGCTTGACCAGGTGCTCTAGCAAGTCTTAAGAGCCTGCAGTAGTCAAAGATGACCCACTCAGCTTCCCAGCATCAGCTGTCGTAGTCTTTGAAGGAGAGAGGACCTTCCTGGAGACGCCCCCCAGGTAAGGGCATTGCATCCACCCACTGACCTGACAGCTGACTGCAAGACTGGAGCAACACACATTGAGGGGCTGCTCAGGTGTGCAGAGGCTTTGAGGGCCAAGGGTGCAGGATGCATGTCTGCTGCTTTGTGTGCCACTTGTCAGAGCATGGCAGGTGAGGTGGGTTCCAGCCCTGCTCTCAGGTTGCATTTCACTTTCTCTGGCCCAGCAATCAAAACCCCCTTCCAACACAAGCGGGGTTCACTTTGCAAGGACAGGCAGAGCCAGCCCATGGCTATTTATTCAAACAAGCCCCAGGCCTGGCCCCTGAGGGGGTGAAAGGCTTCTGGGTTCTATTAGGTACCATCTCCTCTGGTTGGAAAACAAAGTCATTAGGGTGCTCTTTTACTCAAGGGCTTGTCACCATTAAGGACTGTAAGAGCAGACAGATCAATGTGCCAAGAGAAAACAGTGGGGAAGGTGGAGCTGGTACCTTCAGCTCACAGTACAGACTAAACGCACTGAGGATGCAGAAACCCAGCAATAGAGCCTGTCCTTGAGCTCCTGCTTGGCGCAGCCATGTCCATCTTCACCATTTGGAGCACACCAGCCTCTCTGCCTAGCTTTGGTCACCACTGCTACATTAGAGATTACTAGCCCAGGCACAGCCCTCCCACACTTCGGGCCCCAGAGCTAGGGCAGATGAGAGGAAATGTTTAGTGGCACAGATCCAAAAGTGCCCACAGGCACGTGTCCTTGAGACAAGTTCAGCTGGGCACTCTCATCCCAAGGAAACAGCCACTTTCATCAACAAAAAGTATATGAAGGTAGAGCTCAAGGCTTTCAACTGTCCCTGCTCTGTGCCCACAACTTCTGGAAAGTGCTTCATTGACGTGTCCCACCACCACGGCCCCACTTGGCAGTGCCAGCAGTATCTCTGCAAGCAGAGGCTGGAAAATACCAGCCAAAACAGTGATGAACACCTTGGCTGAATTCAATAGCAGCTGCCTGTGCTCCTCAGGCTAATCAGTTAAATCAGTAGCTCCAGTGGCTGTTACCAAACACCCTCTGCCATCCATTCTGGGTGACTGCTGGCTGCCAGCTTACTCCCAACCCTGCTCTTCCCAGGAGAAAGTGGGAGGAGCAACTTGCAGCACAAGAAGAGTGCTGGAACACAGGGAGATGGCACTTCGGATGATTTACACCTTTGCAGCAGATATACTGTTCAGGTTTTCTGAGATACGCTGTCTGCTAAGCTGTGGCTGACAACAGCTCAGAGGAGACTGAACCAGAGAAGCCAGTGACTCTGTGGTCAGCAAGGACTATCTGTACATCACAGTCCCAATGGCTGTCTGCTCTCTGCACCTGCACTGTCCTCAAGCACACAGGTCCACCCACATTTCACACATGCTGCTTTCCTCATTCTCCACATATCCAGCAGTCTCCCATGCTGTCCTTCTCCTCCTCCTTCCTTCCAGGCAGGCAAAGCAGCCTCTGCTCCCTATAATGTCGCCTAGCAGGGTCACACAGAACAGGAAAAAAAAAAAAAAAAAAAAAGAAGGAGAGCCCTTTTAAATCAAGTTCATGCCCTGTGTCAAGAAAGGTTAGTCTTCCCACTCCCCAGATAAAGGATACAGATGTTAAACTGATGCCACATTTGATCTCAGCCAAAAAGCCAAAAGGGTTTAAAACATTCATTCATCTCAAGCTGTAAGCAAAGCTTATTCTCACAAATGTCGATAATTACTCCACTTCTCCCCATCATAAGAGGTAGACAAATGATGGCAAGGTTGCCTTCCTCCACAGGACCCTGCTCAGAGCAGAGATTTGCAAGAAATTCTCTCTTTAAAGAGGTGCTGCTGGGAATGCTGGACTGGATTCAGCAGTGTTGCTCTGGACTCAGAGCAGGATCTGGCCCCAATCTCTTCCTACTCAAGATGAACATCTTTGATCCAAGAGCACTGGGAATGTTGACGTCACTGTAAGACCAGGAACATGCTAAGTCATGAGGGATCAATAGAACTTAAATCCTCTCAAAGTCCACAAGATCTTTTCAGACCCATCAATGGGGGTGAGGACAAATTAACCATCTCCAAGCACGGTATCAAGTGAACAATTGGCGGAGAAAAGCTGCCTATGAGAGACTGATGGAGCAGCTCAAGGAGATCTTATTCCCAGAGATGTCTGCTAGAAACAGCCTGAAACATTTCCATTTCTGTTGCCTTTTAATAGCAAGGTCAGCTCCTTTCTTCCTACCCTGACATCCTCCATCAGGGCCTCTTTCTGGGAACTCGCAGCAATGCGCCAGATGTCACTGAGAGACAGAAAAACAACCGGGGGCCACACTGGGGCATTTCACCACTGCCCTGAATCCCAAACCACATGGCGCCAGGCTCACCAGGGAGGGGGAGCAGAGAGCATCCCCTCAGTGTCATTGCTGGCTCCCTGAGCCCACGGGGTTGGATGGACCCCCTTCCTCCCAGGCACGAGCAGCCACCCTGCTCCTGCAGAAAGCCACATGAAAGCAGCCGTGCATGCCTCCAGGCTTCCCCCAACAGTAGCCAGCCACTGGAAATGATCTAAATAGTTGCAGCCCAAACAGTACTTGATGTTTTTTTCCCCCCTTTTTTTCTCCACGCTAGGTTTGAACAATACTCAGCACAGCACCCAACACAGGTCCACAGTGTTCCTGGCAGCCCTGTGATGGGCACCCACACACAAACATTCCCACTTACTGGAGGAGAGAGATCCTCACAGTGTGCTCCATTACAACCCCCACATAGCACCCACACTGCCAAATACAGGGCAGCTCAGCACCTACCTGCCCCTAGCAGCTGATTTTGCAAGAACACCAGAGTTATGAGAGAAGACCAACACCACCACTCCAAGAAGAGAGTGCTAGCACTGTAGGCAGGGCAACACTCTTTTAGCTGAGGAACAGTTTTTCCCAAGGTTTTCTCAGGGCTGCAGACCCCAGAGTGACAAACACTATGCCAGCTGCTGCCCAGAGTGGCAAGGATGAAGTAAGAAAGAAACCACAAGACTAAAAAGCAAAACCCGCTTACATTTGGTGATGCTATGCACTCCTCTTCAAACTTTCACCTCAGGGCATGCTTTCAGGTTTCTTCACTCTAGTACAAGCCTTGAGACTAAAAATAGTACCACCTTAATATATATATATAAAAAAAAAAAAAAAAAAAAAAAAAAAAAAAAGAGAGAGAGAGCCCCAAATTATGTATACAAAGCCTTAAA
>WTSP01021567.1:0-32175 GCA_025331215.1 Actenoides lindsayi | reverse complement strand
CTTCTACATATCCCTCTCTTAGCCCTGTTAGACATGGATGTTTGTTCCTGTGCAAAAGAAACGTGGCAGACATGGTACCTCAAAGATTAGAAGGACCAATATGAGCTAGCTTTTGTGGCTAATAATAAAATATATATTTTATGTGTGTATTTGAAGGTCTAGTGAAGACAATGGAGACAGAGTCTTAAGGCGTATTAGCTATGGGAAAGTATACATCAGCACTAGCAAATCTTGGTCAACCCTCACCTCTTATAGTCGCTGATAATATGGGTTTATTTGTGTTCTAAAGCTATTATGCTTGAAAAATTAAGTACAGTTAACCAATTTTGGGAAAGGATGTGTCACTCATTTTTTTTGTATGACTAAACACTATGTCTCTGAGGAGCAATCTTAGTAAGGAAAGGAAAATGACCTTTTTTTCTCTTTATCTGGCCCTGGAATGGGCCTCAATGATTCAGTGGCCCTCTGTATAAACGTACCCACTACTCCCACTTTCTTCCTGTTTTGTCACCAGCTTTTTTTGCCAGAAGTATGGAGAAAGTTGATATTTACAGGTTGTTCTCATCCTTGATATGATCCAATAGAAAAAAAAACATGTTCCCAGCTTTCCACACCAAGGTCTGCATCTGTGAAGTAGTGCTAACGTGTCATCATTAGTCATATGCTACATAGACTTTTCACAATTCTCCTTGTGCAAGTCTGAAATGTAAATTTTTAAGCTTCTAACAGCAGAGTGCAGTGTGTTACAAGGAGAAACATACTGTGGTTAGCTTAAAAATACATGTGAATCTTTTCTGCATTATATTCTTAACTGGTATGGGGCTTTAAATTTTTTTTTTAATAAGCAGTTGAGAAGCATGATAGAATTAAACTGCTGTTGGAAAGTTACTTGAATGACTGAATAACTTTTATGCCTTTTATAGCTTTCTTACTGCAGAATAATGAAGTACATTGTTACAGAGCAAAACTAATGCAGCTGTACAGCTCTCCACGGAACTATGAAGCAGAGCCACAGTCATGACAAAGGACATCATCCTGATGAGTGAGGAATCCCTGGCCCACCAATGAGACACAGCATTTTGCACAGTTAAAGCACTCCCCATGCCATTGGCGATCTTCAAATGAGATAAATTTGGCACCTCCTAGGGCTGAAAGAGATTATGAGAAAGAAGATATGAATCCAGTAATTCTGGGCATGGATAAGAAATGCAACAGATTGCTTTCTGATGTATGATCAGGTTGTCATTCATATAACAAACAAACAAATGAACAGCAATTTGTAGTCTGAAATATCCTTTGTTGACTGAATTGAAAACAAAAACCTTTAAAAGTAAATACAGTGAGAAATATTTTAAGCGGATCCACAAGTCACTTGCTTGTTTTCATATCCCGTTATGAACCCTGAACAGAATGCATTTATTAGAATGTCTATTCATGTTTGCTGATCTTCTCAACAAACTGATGAAAATGATGAAATGTGTTGATACATACAGTTTCTATACAACACTGAGTGAATTTCAATTATTTCCAACTAAGTTTCTTCAGGATGGAGTCTCTCAGAAATTACCAGACCATACAATTCCAAGTATCTGAAATAAAATACTGAGAGTTTTTTGAGTTCAGAGGTTTTGGAGGTTTCTTTTTGTAAAATCATGCACATTTGATTGAGTATTTATACTTTTCTTTGACCACTTACATACGCAGCATGCATCTGTGACTGCCGAGTCCACACTTAATAGAAGTATAATGCAGAACACTAGCATACGCTCTTAGAAAACTTCAGCTATCATAGACTAGTGACATATGTCTATATAAATCATGTAAGTACATAAGGATGTGTGCAATAGAGCTTTGTGGCATTTAGCAAACATTCTAATTTGACAGGTGTATGTTACCAGCAAACAATGTCCAGATTAATCACCTCTGCATTTGAAAACAAGACTGAGGATATTACAGACATGGGGGACTTATGAGTGCTGTCCTGGGAACAGCCAAAAAGTGCCTTTTCTTACATTCTTAAGGACAAATTTTAGTGAAGAAAGCACTAAATCAAACAATGGAGGAACTCCTTTCAGCACATAAAACAAATCCCCAGCAGTTACGGAACACATGTTCAGTATGAACAGTATGTCCTAGCAAGGTAAGCTACATGTGATGGAGAGCATGTCACTCTAGTAGTAAATTCCTTCAGTCTTTCATTATGACAGGATGATTTTTAATGCTACTTTCTAAAATAAAGGTCTGCTTTGAGAGGAGACTGATGATTCATCAGTGTCTAGTCCCCTCTAGAAGATAAGACTCACCTGTAATAGGTTTCTTGCAAGAAGCACACTTCTTAGCATACAATTTGCTGAAACAGTCTACACAGTATGGATGCTCATCTTTGGAAATAAACCTTTGTCCACACAGCTGGGTATTACACCCAGCACACACAAAGCATTCTTTATGCCAAGGCTGGTCATGGTAGGTCACTCCCCCAGAAGTGATTACCTAATGCATTAACAAACAAGGAGAGAATAATGAAACAAAGGTGTGAATCATGAAGGATTATCTAATCCTCATAAATCCTTTCTCTTGGCTTTTTTTTTTTTCTTCCCATATGCACAAGAGGACAGACTGTGGTCACATCAACTGTTTTTCATCTGGAATATCAATTTCACTAACTGTGGTTGATCCGAACATGCCACTGGTTTGTTATTCTCAGTTTTCTATCACAGGATAACCTCATGGTTTGTAATAAACAGGTTAGCTTCTTATAAGTTTTTTCTCTTATACATGTGAATAAAGGCTTAGCATCAGGCATGGTCTCAGAAGAGCAATTCTCAGCAATGGACAGTGGATGAGAGAACCAATGCTGAGATTATGGCTAATCTCCAGCTGGAACTGGTGGTTTGCTGTCTCACAACTCAAATAGTAATTTCAGTAGGAAAAAAGACAGTACAGAAGCTGAAGTGAGACAGGAGATCTACACTGTCAGGAGAAGATAAAATGGTGTTTATCAGTGTCATCAAACTTCTCCTTTCCTGTAACTTGCTCACAGATCTCCAGTGGCTATTTCTGAAGAGAGAAATTTCCAGTTGTTCTATGGCTTCTATATTTGTGGTAAAGAGTTGGTTTAACAGAAGTTGTGAGAGATTGTACAGAGAAATTTCTGTAGAGATGAAGACAAGTGGTAAGATAGTGTCACATGCATGACAATGAGTGAATGAGTGAATCAATGGAAGAATGAATACAAGTTGGAACAGAAGGAGAAGAAGCTGAAGAAACTTTACTAACTACTTAAGTAAAAATAGTGGTACCATCTAATTTCCCTGGGGAATACTGTTTCAGGAAATAAAGAATAATACTTGGTGGTATCAGGCAATAAAAACCCCAAAATTAAATACCTCCTTATCCCTTTAGCATTACAGTGTTGTGTTACTTCTAACTTTCATTTGCTTTTCCATTAAAATTGCAAAATCTCTGGCACAAAATTCAGGCCTCCAGGTTGGCAATTTAATCTCTTTTGGCTCAACCCTTATTTATAGGAACTGACATAAGTTAAATAGCAAAACTGTTTTAGCTATTACGTAGAGGGAGTCTTTGAATTCCTAGAATTTTTAAGCAACAAATCCTGACTAGATCACATAAGTGCTGCTAACCTCAATGCCTCAAATAAACATAAAGCAGATTTACTTTATTTGCCATGTGATCATTTAATGCAAATTAAAGTCTAGATGTAGAGACATGGGAATATGTAAAAGTACTTTCTAAAGTTTAACTACTTAAGGAAAAAACCCAGGCATTAGATTTTTCTTAAGTTAAAAGCTTTTTTTAGAGGTTTACGGATAAATACTAAATAATTACAGAAAGTATAAATTATTTGAAGAAGTTAAAAAAAATAATTTATCCTTCTAGAGTGATACAGGTACCAAAGCATAAGTTAAATTCTCCTATAAAAAGCAGTCTAAAACATTTCGCTAGAGAACAGTGTTTTCATCATCTGGAGACTATTTTAAAACATGAGACATTGTAGGAGGGATGATTTATTTGTATTTCAGGGAAAATAAACCAAACTCATTTATAATCAAGCTTTCTGGTACCCATAGGGGAAGCATCATATGTTGAAACAGTGGGACTCTTGACTAATATTATCACCAATGAATACTACTTAATCTGATTATTTCCTGATACATTCCAAGAAAAAAAAGAGGCAAGGCAGTGAATGCGTTGCCCAGCTTAGGTGGCTTATTAAGCATGTGAATACAACTGAAAAAATGTTGGAAAGGGAGGCATGTTTATAAAGGCAAAACCAGAGATTACCAGGAATGAAAGGGCTTACATAACTATCAGTGAAAAAATCAACCTCTGATAAAAATTGTAATCAATAACAAAAGAACCCCAAAGTCTTTGTTTTGGTCAATAAGTTTATTTCAGATATAATCAGACTTAGATTAGTATTAACTAGAGGGACAACAGACACTGTTGTGGTTGGCTTTCAGTGTCTGATGCCAAAAGGCAGACCCTGCTCTTGCTCTTAGTTCATCAGACATTTTATGTGATCCAGCCTCTTCCCCCATGAACAATATCGCCTCATTTGGGCAATTTTTTCCACTGTATATTCAATTACCTTTTTGCAAGAATAGCAATGGTGAGCAAATTGCTTCTCGAAACAGGGCATACAGTAATTCTCGTTGTCTTTGGTGATCAGTGGTTTTGTTCCCAATGGCTGCCGGCAATACTGACAAACGAAACAGGATTCATGCCAGGAACTTCCCTTAAACTCCATTTTACGGGAACCTGCAAAACCCCGAAGCAAACACCACCACCCAACACCCAGATATAGCCTTGTAACATAAGTTTTAAATGGAATACTCTTGTTTTTAATCTCCTATCTCAGTATTGGATTACCCAAGAAAACACTTATCCTTGATTTAATAGAGTTTCTAAGTATGTACTTGAAATATCAAGAGCACATTAAGCACCATATGATAACCTGGAAAAAGACATGCTAAATTGCCTTAAGCTGTGATTTTTAGAATCTGTCTTTATATGAATCTTTTAGGGCTACTTCTCTTTGATACGCTTCATGTGCTCAGTTTACTTCAGGCCACCCAACTCGGTGATAATGTTCAGGTACACAGCACTTTTGTAATTAAAGATTAATTTGTTTGATGTTTAGTACATCTATTAATGTCCCGTCTTTCATTTTTCTTAAACTAAGGCTATTTATAAATGTATATATATCTTGTGCAGCTTAAGCTGGCTATTTTTTAAAAGTAAGTATTTTCTCTGTGATAAAACACACTACACTGCCTCTTCTTATAGCTCATCATTTTCGTCTTAGATCAACAGTTCTTTTTGTTATATTTAACTAGATGCTTTTGATACAGCACAAGGGCAGAAAGTCACTCTGTTAAATGTCTGCCAGAGGAGTTTCAGAGCTCTTAGCTCTGTGCGCTGGTGCTCTGTGCACCTTAAGGTAGATGGGTAAGTGTAAGATACATATATACATCTGAGAATGATTTTTCCAGTGACTCTCCACCATAACTTCCTCTCCTGCTGGTAGCATCAGGCTGCAAAAAGAGGTCTCTTTGGATGCTTTACCATCATTTCTACACAAAGAAGAGAATTTCTGATATAACAGATTAAACCTGCACTACCTGTTTCCTGGACTGTGGAGAGAGAAACTACTGGTTATATTTAAACATTAAAGGTTTGCAGCTTCCTCTCAGTGATCAGAAGGCTGACTTCACTGGCTTTGCCTACTGGGTCTTTTCAACAGAGTGCTAGCAAGCTGCTGACAAAGAAGTTAATGATTTAGAAACTGGTTGGCATTCCCATGCCACTTCAGTTCTCTGTTTGCTCTATTACTCCTACCATCAGCACTTGCTGCAAGTGTTTAGTGTCCTAGGCTCTGGGGCAATATCTGCTAGGTGGATACACAGCAGAATATAATAATGCAAACTTGAGTAAATTCTGATACTATTCTCATCACATCTAGTAAGACATGCCTATTACACAACAATTTTTTAAACGTTATAAAATTTAAGCAGTATATCACCCTTAAAATGAACACAACTATATTGCTACAACATTTTTTTCCCACTAATACAGCTTTTAACTGTAGTGAAAAGGAAATAAACTGTAAAAATACAAATCAAGGTTACATGTTGATATCAGTATCCTTGTATTTGTACTAAGACAATAATTGTGCACAGACCAGACCTTATTGATCTAGCATTAAGAACTACTGAAAATTAAAATTCCTATGTTACTGCCAAATATACTGATGTCCTTGACCAAAGATTCCCAAACTAGTAGTCACAAAGCCATGGCAGATAGTTTGCAGCTGGTATTTAGAGTTATACATGACATGTGATCTGTAAAAAGATTCAAGCATTGAGGGCAGTTCCCTGTTCCTAAAGTTAGGAACTCCATCTATAAGGATTCATAAGCCCTGTTGGTGCTAGGCCAGTGGTATCTGCCTGCTCTCTCTTCACTACTGGAAAGGTACTACACACAGAGAAGAAGTAACCACCTGAAAGCTGTTCTGAAAGTCAAGGATCTTGTGGCTTGGTTATTCAAGTCTGTGATTATAATTTAAAAGGCAGCTCCATTTTTCACCAAAGAATCCCTGTTGTCTTACCAGGCATAATGGTCTTCTGGCAGTGGAAACACTTAGATGAATACTCATCAGAGTAGCATGCAGTACACAGCAAGATTTCGTCCTTAGCAGCAAAAGGTTTCTCCACCAGTGAGCGACTGCATTTGGCACACTTGAAGCACCTCTCATGCCAGTGGCGGCCTTTGTAGGACAGATCCTTAGAGAAAGTAAGTCCATGTTAATGAAGACATTTCTTCACAGTGTTTTTATCCCTCAGCTCATCCCAGAAATAAAGTGAAAAACAGAGAGCATTGCAATGGCAACTTGAAGAGATGACACTTGTACCCATGGGAGAAGTGCTCAGAGGTGATATATGTACTCAGCATCACTGTGTCAGCATATATTGTAGGTCTCTTGCAGATGCCATTAGGAGCTGCTTTGGCACAGGCAATTGCCCTTCTTTAATGTAACATCAGAGATATGGTTTTTATTGAGATAATAATTTTATACTTAAAAGTTTTATATTTTTTATATTTTCCCCTTCAAGGGAAAACAAGTGATCAACTTTTTTAATGTCCTCAGGTCACCTGACAAGAAGTGCATTCTCTACATACTTTGAAATGAACCTCATGTATTTTTTAATGTTACTACTTTTTCTTCCTGCTGACTTGAAGAAAAACTTCCATAACACTAAAGAAAGATCACATTTTTGCAGAAAGCAAGAAATTAAAATCTCATTGAGCACACAATGATTCTTGGAAAGATTATAAAAAATCATTGCTTTTGTTTACACCTAATATAATTCCTCATAAAAACTTGGAAGAAAAATATTAGTTTAAGACTCAACAGGCTTAGGGAATGAAAAAGCTAACAGTGTATATATGAGACCTCCACTAAAAATTCCAAAAAAAAAGAGAAGACAGGAGATTTTATCTTTCCAGGGTTAAAAAAAACAAGGGAGGGAAAAATGCACCTCCAAAAAAACCCTGACCTTAATAAACCAGAATCTTTCAGGTCTCCTTTATAAGTAACAAGCACAATAGTGCATAAATCCAATCTCATTTTTCTCCTTTGTCAGATCCCCACCCTTAAAATGTAAAAAATGAAATAAATACCACGTTTCACTTCAGGAAGTTCTGAGTGCTTACAACTTTCATTTGCTTTAGTTATCACTCTGAACCTTGTAGAAAGTAGGCTATTGCCCCAAAGCAGCCTGAGTCAAAGACTGAGTAAGAAGGAGAGGAAGAGAGCCAAGCTCTAGCACCTTGGAAGAGGTGGCACAACCAGCTCTAGATCTCTGTAAGCCACTTTTCTAGCTGACTCTGGCCTGTTGCACTCGTTTCTTGATACTCCTGCTTTTTCTCACAGTTTTTCCTTCCACTCAGTCCAAAGACATGACTTTTTATTAATTATCTCTGACATCAGTAGTCCTGCCATTTACTTGATTTTCAGTTTTAAATGAGAAATCAGTGAGCTCAGAGCACATGTTCTCCACGTGATCCTGACTGGTGCTATGTGTACAAGTTTGCTGTTGAAAAGTGCTGATCAGAGTTTGAGATGTGTCTTCATCCAAATCAGCATTTTCCTTGGATAATTGCTTTACAGTACTGAGCTGTACTCAGACAATGTACTTTGAAAACCATGAAGCACTTTGGCCAGGGAGGCCTCCCAACAGACTTATTTTAATAACTTTCTGACCTTTTATTTCAAAAGAATGTAGGCAAAGGGAGCATGAGGAGAAGGTGAGCACTACATACTGGACTTAGCAAAACAAAGGCATTTTGATAGGTTTCATCTTAACGTAAAATGCAAAGTCAAGTGTACAGGTTTTAAATTGAAATACAGTTACTGGAAACGTTGTCAAAAACCACAGAAGAACTCATATTGTTAATTAAAGGAGAGAGGTGAAAGGAAAGCCAAGCTCAGAAACCCTGCCATTAACATGCCACTTGTGAGATGAGCAAGGTAAGTATGGAATTAAGTTGAAATTAAAATATACTTAATTTCAAAGAGAAAGAAGGAATAATATACAAATTATAAACACGGTTTCTTTTCAGATTGGCGTCTGCATGTCAACACCTACAGCAAAAGTAATTTGTCCAATACTCTAAACATATTTTTTCAGTGGACATCTCTCAGTGATTCCAAAGTTTCATTCAACCCGATACACTGAAGTACACCAGCACCCTACCATCCCTCAAGCACTGTGCAAGCTCCTCAGCCAGTGAGTGACTGGAAGTGAAGGAGGGAGTCTAGTTCTGATCCATACATAAACCACAGCACTGACATACATTTGAAGTATATCTATGTGCAGATTTTCTGATCTTTAGCCCTTGAGCTTTCTTGTTATTGGAAAATAACACTACTTTTCTGTGCTGTGCATGGATGCACAATGGTTATGCTTAGGTCTCTTCACCAGTACAGGGATATGGGGATGGTTGAATATCGAATCTGCCATTAAAGAAATGGGATTTGTGTATCATAGAATCATTCAGGTTGGAAAAGCCTTTAAGATCATTGAGTCCAACCATTAACCCTACTCTACCAGGTCCACCACTAAGCCACATCCCCAAGCACTACCACTATACAGCTTTTAAACAGATCCAGGGGTAGTAATGCAATTACCTCCGGGGGCAGCCTGTTCCAATTCTTGACAACCCTTTCAGTGAAAAATGTTTTCCTAATGTCCGTTCTAAACCTCCCCCCATGCAGCTTGAGGCCATTCTCTGTTGTTCTACCACTAGTTACTTTTGAAAAGAGACCAGTGTCTACCTCTCTACAGCATCCTTTCAGGTAGTTGTAGAGTGATAAGTTCTCCTCTCAGGCTTCTTTTCTTCAGACTAAATAGCCCCAGTTCCCTCAGCCACACCTCATAAGACTTGTTCTCCAGGCCCTTCACCAGCTTCATTGCTCTTCTCTGGATCCACTCCAGCACCTCAATGTCTTTCTTGTATTGAGGTGCCCAAATCAACACAGTACTCAAGGCGTTGCCTCACCAGTGCCAAGTACAGAGGGACAATCACCTCACTGGTCCTGCTTGTCACACTATTTCTCATACAAGCCAACGGACACTGTTGGCCTCCTTGGCCAGCTGGTCACACTGCTGGCTTATATTCAGCCACTTGTCGATCAACATCCCCAGGTCCCTTTCTGCTGGACAGCTTTCCAGCCACTCTTCCCCAGGCCTGCATCACTGGCTAGGGTTGTTGTGGCCCAAGTGCAGGACGTGGCACTTGGCACTGTTGACGCTCATACCATTGACCTTGGCCCATCAATCCAGTCTGTCCAAGTCCCTGTGTAGAGACTTCTTACCCTCAAGCAGATCAACAGACAATTCTACCCAATTTGGTGTCATTTCCAAACTCACTGGGGGTGCGTTCTACGTCCTCATCAAGATCATTGATAAAGATGTTAAAACAAAAGTGGTCCTAATACTGAGCCCTGAGGAATGCTGCTTGTGTCCAGCCACCACCTGGATTTAATTCCATTCACCACAACTCTCTGGGCCTGGCCACTCAGTCAGTGTTTTACCTAGCAGAGTGTACACCCACCCAAGCCATGAGCAGACAGTTTTTTCATGAGAAAGCTTTATGGAAGTCCAGGTAGACAACATCCACAGCCTTTCCCTCATTCACTAGGTGGTTGATCTTGTCATAGAAGGAGAAGGCATAGAATTTAACAAGGAACAAGAAGTGAACGCTAAATCTTTACCTTGGAATCACACTCAATAGGTTGCTTGCACTCTTCACAGGGGTTGGCAAACAGGCTGTCATAACATGTAATACAATAAGCGTTTTCTTCTCTTAATGCATACTTCCTTCCACGAAGAGACTGCAGGCAGTAATGACAGTCTGTGTGACTGCTGGTCATTCTGGTGGGGTTCTCCATGTGATCTAGAAAAGTAGAAAAATCATGTAATTCAGTTTGTTCAATTAATAAGCAATGCTGCATTACCTGTGGAAGTTAGGACAGGCATTTCTTGGTCATTTACAGTGCCCTGGATTTCTAATGCAGGACTTTTCTGTACCAAAATGGTAGTCTTTAACAACATATAATGTGTATTGTGCTACCTACAGAATGGGGAACAATTAGGTTGCTTCAGCTTAATCTTATGGTACACTGATGGGTCAGATACCTGAAAAGGAAGCCATCTTCACATTCTTTATGTACAACTACAGACAGTATGAGCATTATCTACTGGACTGTGAGGCATAGTTTATTCAAAAATCAGGAAATGGAGATAGAAACAATAGTTCAAGTATTAAGCCAATTGTAGAGTTAAAAGGCTAAAGAGAAATGGCAAGCACTTTGTAGTGTATTCCAGGCTTTCTCTTGTCATTCCTGTCTTTCTGCTCATTCCTTCCTTTTCAAAATACCCCACCTCTGCCTGATCAAACAGAAGGAAGACAGGGAACTCCAAGCTATATGGCTGGTTTTTTGCATAATCCCAGCTGTGCTGCTAACATTTGGTGGAACAAATGTTAGCTGGATAGCAAAAGGGCAAAATATAAAAAGAAAATAGCTAAATCATAGCACAAACAAAATCATAACTCAAAGTTTCCCTTGTTGTTTCTGGAAAAGATTGTAATTTCTTACATATTTCTTTATTGCCAGGGTCCATGTTGGCAGTGCCAAAATACTATAGTATTACTTTTCTGTACCAGAGAAGTGCAGGAAATACCACAAATCTATTGAGAGACAATTGTATGCATTTTCCATCCTTCAGTTTTCCATTCTAAAGAGGCTTAGATAAGCATCCAAACCCAAGCTTATAGATCTACAACACTGAACATTTTAAGGATTGTGGAGATGAAGACTTATTTCAGTCTTCTTGTTGCTGATTGGATCACCATCACTTTGCTAAAATTGGGTCTTGATTCCTGGGAATGAAGGACGAAGAATCCAGAAAGTTCCCAGTGAAGCAAACCCAGAAGCATCTGCTGGACTCATTGGATTGCACTCTTCATTAAACTGACTGAGTGTAGCTGCAGCCAGGACCCACAATCATAGATTTTAGAGAACTTGAGAATAACTGTGGAAGGTCTCCTAAAATATTTACATATCAGTGACTTTGGGCAGCTGAAATCTTTGCACTTTGAATAACAGTGCAAATTAGTTTAACTTAACCAGATGCAAAGCCTTAGAGTAAGGAAGAGAAGCATATGAAGAACAAGATTTGAGAGAGTGCTTAACCATGACAGAGCTTACATCTAGTTCATTTAGAGTTACTGTCTCATACCTGTTTTTATACACTTACTGCCTGGTTCAGTTTTTGAAAGGCATTTAATCTTTTTCTGGGTTTCTGCTTTGTGAGACGTAATCCAAAATGATTGTTTGAATTATGAGAGAGAGCAATTACTGTAGGTCTCCACTGACACCAGGGTATAAGCTCAGGCACTCATTAATCTATTCCTGGAGGAATAGTAGTAAGACAGTGGTAAAAGGGCAGGGAGAGAGGCCATAATGCTTATTTCAGACCAAAAGTAACAACTTGATTGTTTGGCACAAGTTACGGAAAACTTGTTTCTATAAATTGAAAATCTTTTGAGCTAAATCGATTTACTGCATTAATGACTTCCCTACATCTTTATGCTAGCCAGAACAAGGTGCAGTAAGGAAAACAAATAATCTGTAACTCGGATCAGTGGGAAATATGCTTGCTTGAAAATATTACACGTGTTTTATGTGATATCCTTGGAATAATATATAATATATATTGAATATGCACTTCCATTTCCTTAAGATCAGAGATTTGAATGTGTAATGAATGAACTCATTTATATGAGTAAATGGCATCCGTCATCTTTTAAATTTACACAACGTGACATAAAAAACAGACATAGCACATTGCATTTAGTGCACAATCACTACACAGTCATCACCAAAATCAAGGTTAAGTTTTGCTCATTTTCTTCTGTATTAGGGAAGCAGTATAAATTGGTGGCTAAGGAGACAATCAAGGAATGTTTGTAGTTAACTGGGCTCCATACTCAAGGTCAGAGGACAGGCTAGAAACTGAGTTTCAGAGGAAGTTTTTTTGTTTGTTTTTTTTTTTGGTGGGAATTAGAGTTATGAACTGCTTCTGAAGGTAACCCCGAGTGAACCACCTTTCTGATCTCCTCCCTGCTGAATCAGAACTCCAGCTCCCTAACACAGTTTTATCTCAGCCAAAAAGTGACAACAGCAAAATCCTAACTCCTAACAAAGTATATGTGAAGACCTTACATTACTTGTAGTGTTTTTTGTTGGACATAGCTCACCAACTAATAGCTTCAGATATCTCTCTGTTTTTTCACTCTAATGAATGGCAATAGAATCATAGAATCAGGTTGGTTGGGAGACACCTTTAAGATCATCAAGTCCAACTATTAACCCAACACTGCCAGGTCACCACTATACCATTTCCTGAAGCACCACATCTACACATCTTTTAAATACCACCAAGGATGGTGATGTAACCATTTCCCTTGGAAGACTGTTCCAAAGCTTTACAACTCCTTCTATGAAGAAATTTTTCCTAACACACAATCTAAACCTCCCCTGGCATAATTTGAGGCCATTTCCCCTTATCCTATTACTTGTTACTTGGGAAAAGAGGCTGATCCCCACATCACTACAACTTACTTTCAGGTAGTTGTAGACAGCAATAAGATATCCCCTGAGCCTCCTTTTCTCCAGGCTACGTTTTTACATAAAATAGGGTTTTAAGTTATCAAAAACTCTGCATATCCAACAATTTTTTTTAAAAAAAGTGGTTCTCATGATTATTATTTTTGGTTTTCCCCAGGAAGCCAGTCTATTCTAGGAAGGCCAGGTTATGTGCACAAAAAAGACCCACTATTGTAATAAATCAGAATTTCTGAATTTGTAATATAATTACCCTCCCCAAACCATATATTGATATGGGAGCAAAGTGTTATTACTCCTGTTTTACATATGACAGCGGTTGCTTGAGAACGTTAAAAGAACACCCACAACACCAGAGTCAAAGCCTGAGGTGTCTTTGAGCTGCTCCTCTAGTAAAATGCTCAAGTCAACCAAGGCTTTGTTTCAGAGGAAGTTTTCAGAGTTTGCCCATGATGATATAAGACCATATTTGGGAATGAAGCAGCAATGTTATGAAAAAGAATGATGATTTTTGGTAATCTCTTGGCAAAGGTCTGAGTAACGTTTGTGAACTATGTTTTCTGTTAGACGGTACAACAACAAAAAAAAGCGAATCTTGTCTCCCCCAGCACCACTTACCCTTGCTCCGATAAGTAAGTAATGGTACGAGCACCATGTAGTTAAGTAGGATATTTTTCTTGTGCTTTGATCCTAACCCCTAGAGAAATATGTTTACTTTAAGTTTGCTGGAAGCTAGACTTTGTGTTTTGAAGGTCAGTTAAGAAATCTCTAGAGGTCTGATGCTATTCACTCTCATGGAATGAAACGCTGACTCCAGCATTCCAGCTGCTAACTCATGTCCTAGGCACAGGGAAAGACTGTGATGTCTTAATTCCTTGGGAAAAGAGACTTTTGCTATCTAAATCGGAACAAAGCTAAATACTGTTGATTTTTATGTATCCAGTAGGCACGGATACGTGATACCACTTGTAGTGTTAGAATATTCCAAGGGGGTGCAGAGGCACGTTGCCAAGGATGGGAGGATATTGCAACTGGAGTCCCCTGGGGTCAGATTCAAGAATGTAACGGTCTCATGGTATGAATTATAAAGCAGATGAAAATAAAAGAACAACACTGGCTGGTCTGCCTGATGTTCAGCAGATGAAGAATTTAGCTACAAGAAGTTCAGAAAGGCACTTGCTGTAGAGTCAAATAGTTTCCTATAAAATGCAGACCCCTAAAAGGCTTCCAGTAAGGAAAGCCATAAGAAAATGGTTCTGAAGTTGTGAAACCTGACAAATGTGGAACCCTCAGGAGAGGAATGCTTGTTTTCTCACTGGAGCTAAAAAGCACAGCCACAATGTTAATATATCTCTTCATAATTTATCTTGCTATTTTCTATAAATGTATGTTAATACCCTTATGTTATACGAGTATAAAAAGCCCAGAAATGCTAATACTACTCAGAAGAGAATGAATATACATATGCATGCAGGTATATGCATACATGTAAAGATATTATATCTTTTGCTTTATGGCAATTCTGATAGACTATTTCCCAATCTAAATAAGCCTGCCATTGAATGGCATCATCTTTTTCTTTAAGAATAGACAAGGCTCTCTTAGAGAGGCATAAAGAAAGAAAAATGATGGCAAAATAAATCACTGAAACAACACTGAAGGATAGGAAAACCAAATTGATCTATTTTTAGGGGGAACACCCCTTCAAGTCACCCCAGGAGCTTGTTTATTTTCAGGTAATTAAATGTTTTATCTTACATGGTTTTGTCTATTTTCATGGATTTGCTGACTTTATTTTCCCTAATTTTTTATTTAAATTTTTTGTGAGAGCTGCTGAATAATTCATCACATACATTTACAAAATATATTAGTGATTCAAGGTTACAATGGCATTATAAAGCTACCAATGTCATTATAAGGAAAAAATTCTAACAGAATCATTATTTTATAAATAAGTTTCTAACAAAGTTCTGCAAGGAAAATTTTCGTCATTTCAGAGATCACACTTTCTTATTCCTCTGGATGCCTGCTAACCTGCAGAAATCTGTTATTTATCCTGCTTTAAGTAGCCAGGATGGATGCCAGCTAGGATGATGCTGTAACGATATAACTATATTGTGTCAAGGTCCACAGGTGAAATGGTTTTGGTGGACTATCTAAGCAAAGCAGCTCATTTACAGGTTTATCTGGTAACTGCACCATACCGCACTGTACTGTGTTTACACACACCAAAACCACAAGCAAGAAGTACAAGAGCTCTGGCTTAGGGAATTGAGCATCTCATGAATTCTGTAATTTTCTCCTTAACTGGCATTGCTGTCTGCTTTGTTTACACCATACAAACTCAAATGTTGGTGTAGTCATCTAAAATCTTCCTTTATTCTAGCACAGCACAATCTACTACTTACCTAAACTTCATAACTAGGATATATTAGAGTAGTGAAAGTACCTCATATAAGTGCTCACAGTGCAGACATACAGAAATACAGTTGCAGAAAAGACTTGACAAGCTTATGTCCCTCAAACTCTCTTTACTAGCTAGAGCAGGTTGGAATAATCTAGCTCCATTGCCTTTATGGCAAGCTAGGTATTTACTTTATTCCATAGAATCATAAAATATTTTGGGTTGTAAGGGACATCTAGTCCAACCTCCCTGCACTGAGCGGGGCCATCTTCAACTGAATCAGGTTGCTCAGAACCCTGTCCAACCTGACCTGGAGTGTTTCCAAGAATGGGGCATCTATCACCTCTCTGAACAACAACCTATTCCAATGTTTCATCACCCTCATGGCAAAAAAATTATTCCTTATACCTAATCTGAATCTACCTTCCTTTAGTTTAAAACCATAACCCCTTGTGATCTTACTACAGGTCCTGCTAAAAAGACTGTTCCCATCTTTCTTATAATCCCCCTTTATTAAGCACTGAAAGGCTGCAATAAGGTCTCCCTGGAGTCTTATCTTCTCTGGGTTGAAAATACCTAACTTCCTCAGCCTTTCCTCACAGGAGAGGTTTTCGAGCCCTCTGATCATTTTTGTGGCCTCCTCTGGACCCACTCCAACAGGTCCTTGTCTTTCCCATGCTGAGGACTCCAGAGCTTGCATCTCTCCTAATGGATCTTCTTCCTCTATTGTGAGCCTTGTAGTGAAGCTCAAGAATTACCATCACAGTTAAGCTCACTGTACAGACAAATTAGAGGTCAGAAATAAGCATGTCTAATGCAGCAGCTGAGAGCTAGGTTTTTTTGAAGAAGGGTACAGAAAAGTTGCTGTCTGGCTACAGAATTAAACCTACATTATTTGCTGGATTTTTAAATTTTTTATTTTTTTGTAACTAATCAACACATGAGAGTCAGGGAGTGCAATTCATCATTTAATACAGCTACTGCACTGATGCCCTGTGACTCCAGAATAACTGGCCCTGCTATTCTGAACACAAGCAGCTCATCTGATCAGCAGTATATCTGCTTAGTAATGCAGCTCTGTGTTTAAGTAGAGTCAAACTGTCTTTGGCGTGCTTGGTATCCATTCAAGCTGTTACCTAGGAACACAAAACTTTTTCATCTGCTCAGATTCCTGGGTGATGTCAATATTCTCAGCAGCATCAGTACATGAAAAAAAGGTAAGGTTAATGCTATGACTTATATAATTTTTCCTTTTCTGAAATCACTCTTACCCATGTTTTTTACAAGTTTTCACATAGTCTGGTAGAGCCAGAATTTTCTCCCGTGTTCATTATGGAGCTCATTACTTTCTGACTGCTGTCAGATTTACAGAATCAAAAGGAGCCATGAAATATTTCAGCTGTGCACTGCTGTACCTTTGCATGTAAAATCCTGGCAGCATTCTCAGTCATACTCTCAAGATTCAACCATAAAACAGGTTTGAGGATTTTATCTGGTACAAAAGGGCAAGTATATCCAAATTAGCTGGTGAGTTATATACTTAGAAGATTTAGACTTAAATTGATTAAGTTCAGCTGCCCAAGTTCCAAAAGTAAAGCAGCCATAAGCCTAAGATGTGGATGACAAATCATTTGTGGATCCTAGATACAATGTTACAGTAATGGCATTAGTGGTATACCCCAGAGGTTGACACTGGGAGCAATACTGCTCAACATCTTCATTAATGACCTGGAGATGGGACAGAGTACATCTACAGCAAGTTGACAGATGACACAAAACTGGAATATGACACAAAACTGGAAGAAGTGGCTGCTACACCAGATGAGTGTGCTGCCATACAGAGAGATCTTGACAGGCTTGAAAATGGAGCTGAGAGGAGTATCATGAAGCTCAACAAGAGGAAATGCAGTCTTGCCTCTGGAGAGGAATAACTGCAGGTACCAGCACATGCTGGGGGCAAAGCAGATGGACAACAGTTTTGCAGAGAAGGAACCTGGGGATCCTGGTGCACACTAAGTTGAATGTGAGCCAACAACATGCCCTTGTGGGTAAGAAGGTCAACAGCATCCTGTGAGGTATTAGGAAGAGCACTGCCAGCAGGCTGAGGGATTGACAGAATCATAAAATCATTAAGGTTGGAAAAGACCTCTAACATCATCAAGTCCAACTGTCAACATACCACTATCAGGACCACTAAACCACATTCTGAAGTGACATGTCTACATGTTTTTTGAACATCTCCTGGTGAGACACATCTGGAGTACTGGGTCCCGTTCTGGGCTCCCCAGTGCAAGAGAGATATGGAGCTAAGAGTCCAGTAAATGGCCACAAAGGCGACTAAGAAACTAGAGCACCTCTCCTATATGGAAAGGATGAAGGAGCTGGGACTGTTAGGTCTGGATAAGAGAAGGCTCAGAGAGGTACTCATCAATGTGTACAAATACCTGAAGGGAGGTAATGAAGAAGAGAAAGCCATACTCTTCTCAGTGTGCTCATTGACAGAAGAAAATATAATGAGCACAAACTGAACTACAAGGGACTCTATTTAAACAGATTAAGAACCCTTTCACAATGAGAGTGCTTGAACACAAGCACAAGTTACCCAGAGAGGCTGTGGAGTCTCCATCCTTGGAGTTACTCAAAATCTGACTGGACATAGCTCTGAGCAATCTGCTTTAGGTGATCCTGGTTAAGCAGTGGATTGAACAAGATGGTCTCCACAGGTGCCATGCCACCTCAACCACTCTGTGATTCTGTGATGGGAGACAGATTTATCACTGTTAAATGATAAAAGAGGGAGGGTGAAAGAGTCCACAAAACCTCAGTATTTTCTTCTGAGCATTTGAGTCAGAGTGAGGTCATAGAGACATAGAATGGTAGGGGTCGGAATGGACCTCTTGACATCATCAAGCCCAAGCCCCCTACCAGAGCAGTCTCACCTAGGGCAAGCCACACAGGAACATATCTGGGTGGGTTTTGAAATTCTCTAGAGAAGGAGACTCCACAACCTCTCTGGGCAGCCTGTTCCAGTGCTCCATTACCCTTACAGGAAGGAGGTTTATCCTCATGTTGAGGTGGAACTTCCTGTGTTCCAGTTTGTGACCACTGCCTCTCATCCTATCACAAAGCACCACTGAAAAGAGACTGTCCCCTTCTACTTGACACCCACCCTTCAGATATTTATAAACATTAATAAGATCCCACTCAGCCTTGTCTACTGCAGATGTGGTCTCACTAGTGCAGAGTAGAGGGAGAACCTCCCTCGACCTACTGGCCACACTCTTCTTTATGCACCGCAAGATACCATTGGCCTTCTTGCTCACTAGGACATATTGCTGTTCCATGGATAACTTATTGTCCACCAGGACTCCCAGGTCTTTCTCCATGGAGCTGCTTTCCAACGGGTCTACCCCTAACCTGTACTCATGCATGGTGTTACTCTTCTCCATGTGTAGGACTCTACACTTGCCCTTGTTGAACTTCGGTTTGCCTTTGCCCAGCTCTCCAGTCTGTCCAGATCTCACTGGATGGCAGCACAGCCTTCTGCTGTACTAGCCACTCCTCCCAGTTTTGTATCTTCAACAAACTTGATGAGGGTACACTTTATCTCTTCATTCAGATCATTGATGAAGATCTTGAATAAGACTGAACCCAATACTGAGTCCTGGGAAACACTGTTAGCTACAGGTTGCCGAGTGGACTCTGTGCCACTGATCACACTCCTCTGAGCTCTATTGTTTAGCCAGTTCTCAACCCATCTCACTGTCCCCTCTTCTAACCCACACTTCCTGAGCTTACCCACAAGGGTGGTATGGAAGTCAGTGTCAAAAACCTTGCTGAAGTCAAGGTAGACAACATCCACTGCTCTCCCTGCATCTACCGATTCAGTCACACCATCATAGAAGGCTATGAGATTAGTCAGACATGACCTCCCTTTAGTAAATCCATGCTGGCTACTCTTGGTAACCTTCTTTTCTTCTATGTGCTTAGAGATAATCTCCAGAATGAGCTGTTCCATTACCTTTCCAGGGATGGAGGTGAGGCTGACTTGTTTGTAATTACCAGGGTCTTCCTTCTTGTCCTTTTTGAAGACTGGAGTGCTATTGGCTTTCCTCCAGGCCTCAGATGTCTCTCCTGTTCTCCATGACCTTTCAAAGATGATGAAGTAGCTTAGCAATAACATCTGTCAAATCTCTTAGTACTTGTGGGTACAGTCCACTGGAATCCATGGATTAGTGTGTGTTCAGTATACCTAAGCGATTTCTAACTCAGTTCTCATTGACCAGTGGACAGTCTTCCTCCCTCCAGGCTTTCTATCTTATTTCCAGGGTCTGGGATTCTTGAGGGCTGGTCTTTGCGGTGAAGACTCTACAAGAGTCCCTTTCTACAAGAAGGACATTGAGGCACTGGAGAGGGTACAGAGGCGGGCTACAAAGCTAGTAAAGGGTTTGGAGCATGTCTCTTAGGAGGATAGGCTGAAGGATCTGGGTCTGTTTAGCCTTGAGAAAAGAAGGCTGAGGGGAGACCTTATTGTCCTCTACAACTATCTGAAGGGAAGTTGTGGCGAGGCGGGAGTTGGTCTGTTTTCCCTGGTGACAAGTGACAGAACAAGAGGAAATGGCCTAAAGTTGAACCAGGGGAGGTTCAGCCTGGATATTAGGAAGCATTTCTTTACAGAAAGGGTTGTCAGGCATTGGAATGGCCTGCCCAGGGAGGTGGTGGAGTCACCATCCCTGGAAGTGTTTAAGAGGTGGGTAGATGCTGTGCTTAGGGACATAGCTTAGTGTTTTTTGATAGGGCTAGGAATAAGGTTGGACTTGATGATCTTGAAGGTCTCTTCCAGCTAAAACTGTTGTATGATTCTATGACTGAAGCAAAGAAGGCATTCAGTAACTCCACCTTCTCTTCATCCTCTGGCACCAGGGCTCCCACCTGTTTGGTTTTTTTTGTTAGGGTAGGTCATGGCCATAACAACAAAACCAATCTCCTGTAGATGACTTATTGTGAGTCCCTAAGTTAGACATGTGTGAAGTCAAAACATGTGAGCAATGATATTGATTTCAGCTGTTAACATTCACATGCTTGAAGCTGAAGGTGTGCTTTAGACCTTTGCTGCCTGTGTCATTGGAGTGCAGATTTTGAAAGAAATTTTTAAAGGTAATAAAAAAGCAGAATAATAAAAAAAATAAATTAGCAATTAGGTTCTTCATTACAATTAATTTCAATGTTTTCTGATAGTTCAAATCCAGTAAGCAGTCTGTAAATCTTTGTCAATTACAATACATTCAGTGGAATTGCATTAATTTGGTTACAGAGGAAAGAGCAAAGGAAACTAGTTGTTCTAAATAATTTCTGTCAAAGAAAAAAACAGTTTCAGTAGATTCATTGTTTCCACAGGGAAAGTTCACTTCCAACATTTTCAAGTCCCAGCCATGTGTGACATTACGAGAGACAGATATTATTTTCTGTCTTGTCACTGAGTGAGAACATGATCAACATGTTCTTAGTCAACCATTCTGATACTTAGATACGAGTACTGTCCAAAAGCTGGACCCTTTTTGATTTAAAGGAGTTATTGGCTTGTCTGCAGTATTTGGTTTATCACCATAAAGAAGCTTTTGTTATTTTTGTTGTTGCAGGCTGGTGCAAGTCAAAACTTTTTTTCACTGATAATTTTAAATTTTAAACTGGTGTTAATTGTTACAGACCAGGCTACAGAAGAGATGTAAAGGCCTGGATGCCTTCAGTAATGATGATTTTGACGACTTGGCTCAGAGGGAAATACAGGCAGTGCTCAGCTCCACTGCTCTGCCACTGCCCTGTACAGGACAATGAGGAACGAAGGAGAGTTGTAGGCACTGATATCTACACTAAACATTCTCCTGACCAGGACTCAGCAGGGAAAGCAGATCTAAAAATTTTGCAGTGACTTGAAGACTGAGTGAAGGAAAATGGCTATAACTGTACTTATCTTTTTTTTTTTTTCAGCAGGCAAAACCATCCTAAGGAAGATGCAAGAAACCCTACAAGGGATGGCTAGGCAATAACCTGGTCACAAGGAGTTTCCTAATCCCTTGTAAAGTATTAAATTCATGCTGTGAAACTTGAACATTTATAAGCTTCCAAAACTAATATAAATTGAAAGAAAAGTTATTGCATCAGGGAATTTTTGGAAGAAAAAGGAGTTTTGCACTAAGCTTGATCCAAAATGCTCTAACACTATTATTTTTAAAATATCGATGTATAGCTATACAAAATATTTGTCATTTTTTCAATATGTTTGTATATATGTATTTTCTGTATGTATATATGTATTTCCTATATGTATCTACGTATTTTCTATATGTATCTATAGATAAAGCAATATTTGTAAAGAAAAAAAAAAGTACATGGAAAATGTCAGTTTATTTTAGAAAAGTAGGGTTCAAAAACGTGAAATCTGAAAGAAAAATATTGGTCTAAATATTAATCTTAATTGCTTAGCAGAAATTCTAGTACAAACTTAAATTTAATTTTTGATATATAGTTAAAAATTTAATTTGAAGAATCAGATTTATAGCTATCTATGTTTTATTCCAGGAAAAAAAGATATGAATCTGAGTTAGAGACAGCTTTTTTTGAGAGAAGAAATTTGCTAGCAAAAGGGTGTTTATGATGCATTATTTCATCAACTAAAAAGGTGGGAATGTAGAGTAATTGTACTTGCATGGAAATATTAATGTATTTTCCTGCTATCAACCTACAACCCAGTAAGTACTAAATGCCTTTGAAAGATAAAAAGAAATATTAAATGTTTGGGGCTGAACCAGTCAAGGTAAGAACTGATCACTGAGGTCACAGGTGATCTCTGGCAATGAATACAAAGTCTTCCACTACTCTTTCTGCCAGTCCCTTTTTCCTGCCTCCAGCCTCACCTATAATCCCCTAATCATGCAAAATACTTCAAAAAGTGCTTAGACAAAGAGAAAATGAAAGTTAGAAATTAAGACACGTACTGAAATCCTGAGACTTTAACTGGTGTGTGTTCATTCCCAGTATGCAAATCAGAGCAGCACTTCTGAGAGATCTCTGCCAGAACAGCATCTGCACATCAGGCATCTGCCTCCCGATTCCCCTCTATACAATGTGCTACGGTCAAAATGCCTGCACAGCTGAGCAGATGTCCACCAAGGAAACAGCAACGTCTTAGCAATACAGTAACACCATCAGGCAGGGACACATCTAGCTGAAAATGACCCAAGCCTGCCTTTGGGACTGAAAGCTTGCCTGGGGAAAACAACAGCAATAGGAAATGATGCCTGTGATACAGTGAGGAGTGAAGTGCTCACAGGCTGTGAAATGAAACAGCCTTGTTGCTAACAAGAGGTAACAGAGCTTCAATAGGCTACACTGATGCTGACTGCAATCTTTAAGAATCTTAATAAAAAAACAGGCCATTTCTTGTCTTTCTAGACGCATCAACTACAGAGACTGGATTTCTCTCACCCTTACATTTTATTTCAGGGACAGAGAGGCGGATAAAGAGTACTGTGTCTTATTAGAACAGGTACATCACAGGAATTAAAATCCCTAAAAAAAACCCCCCACAACTACTGACTACGCAGTACAACTTCTTCTAGCTGAGTTCTTTAAAAGCCTGTGACCTACTTTAGAACTACTTTGAGAAATAAAATGAGCAATAAGAAAAAGATGAGCAGCAGCAACGTTAGCAGCAAGCTAAAATTGGAAAGGATTTTCATTACCCTATTTAAAAATAAAATAGACCTCCTTCCCCCAAAACCAAACATAAAACCCCTAAGTGGTAATAAAACATCTGCTGCAGTAGTATAGCCTTTTCCTTTTCTCTCCTCACTGCACTGTACTAACATGACCTAGCTTTTGGAGGAAAAAAATAAACTGAGCTGCAGCTCTTCTGTAATAAAAATATGACACCTTATAAAAATGAACCAAAGCTAAATATTTCTGATCTCAGCCCTGTTAAAATATTGTCATGAGCTAGGTGGCATTACAGCTTTGGAAAAGCAAAGGCTACGGTAAGAAGCATCGGTATTTAAGATCCGTACTTCAGTTATCACTGTTCCCAGGTATTTAGATTTATAGGTCCAAGGAACAGTGAATTTTGGTGCTCACAGAGCTCCATCAGTCTTGTCTGCCACCTTCTTACCAAACTTTTCACTGAAAGCACAGATGATACCATTCTGCAGATAAGCCCTGGACTGCTTATTTATGCCCACAGGAACCGTATTTTGTGAAGCCACTGCCATTTACAGTCTAAGAAATGCTGGCAACTGCAGATGTAGCACATAGACCTTTTCTTCACATTATGTGTGAGCTATTTAGCGTGACCATTGCTGTGGCTGTCTCTGTGGAGGGGAACTCCAGGTGTGCCGCCACAAACCTTCCCAAGGAAAAACAGGCTTCAAGATAGACCGTCCCAAGGGGCAGGATCAAGGAGGGAAAGAATGGGCAGAATCACTGAGTAACAGCCTGATCTCCAAGAAAGGACTACCTATGTACTCTGGATTTTTGCCAACAACTAACACAGTAGGTAGTGCTAAGCTGCCTAGCAGTAACCATCCTCTGCAAATGCACTGTCTTTGGAATACAGGGATCCAATAATAACACAGCCTTATTAAAATATGCATGCATATAACTCATCTGCTAGATGGACAGACCATGAAAGGTCTAATCTGATGAAGAAAAACTGAAAGACGTGGTACTCTTTATGTCCTACTCCTTTTACAGTAAAGAGCTGGTTATACAACATAACTGAGACAGAGGGCGAGAAAGGTTTCCAAGAAAGCACACAACCACCAACCAACATGAAAATGCACTGTGGGTGTTCTTAACCAGACTTACTTAACTTCCTTCTGCTTTCCCCTAAGTGTTACATGAACACCTGCTTTTCCTTCTCATAGAACCAGGAACACTTGCATATGTACATAAATTAATGTAGCTGAATAATTTCACTCAATTGGTGGATATTAAATTGGGTGATTTAGCATTATTTGGATTAGGTTTTCAACTGTGTATGTTACGCTTTGTGTCGTCGTGTCTACTAGGGAGCACTAGGCACAATGCACTTATGAAGTCTCAACATCTGCACCAAGGTTGCAATAACAAACCAGCACAATTCAGTGTGTGCGTTCACCAAAGAAGTGGAATTATAGCAGGGTGACTTTTTCCTTTCAGTCTCTGTCCTGTATTTGTTTTAAACACACTGTAAATCTGGAAAACCAATTAGTTTAACTATGCAGGTGCATCAAGGTCAGGATACTGGTCTTTGTGCTGGAGGGGGGGAAAAAGGGTAAAATATGCAGATATACACATTATTTTATGACATATCCTATATTCTCTGTTGGTAGTAAAGCAGCACATTTCATTCCAACACAGCAAAAAGATACATGACTCACAATGTAGAAACTCAGGTCTTGAAGAGAGCTGACAACAGGACTTTTGAAGGCAGTGAAACCCTTTAGGAGTGGGGCCGATGGGAGAAAGGTCAGCAAGTTGATGTCTTTGGCTCCTTGTCTGTACTCTACCAGGGAGGAAAACTAATGGAGTGTTACTAGGAGGAATATAGAAAAAAAAAATGGGTTTGGGCTTTTTTTGGTGGATTTTTTATTTAGATGTTTTATTTGGGTTTCTTTGTTTTGTTTTGTTTTTCTTTCAATACATGGCTTTGTGCATCATTTATTAACCAGAAAAAAATGTTAATTGAAGACTCCTTGAGTCTTAACTAGTTGAATTGATACTGTCCTGTCAAACAAAATAGAGTCTATCATGACATCAATTCTGTTTTAACTTCAGTTCTCACATCCTGTGAGGAGCAACGTTGATCGGTCCCTTAGAGAGACTCAGCCCTGGGTTCTGTTCATGTCCTGCAAGTGACCTTTGCCCTGTACTTGAAATCTTTGTGCCTCTTATGTTACCTGTTCTGCCTACTTAGGAGATAAAGTCTGCTGAAAAATTATATGATTGGGTATCCTGACATTTCCCTTAAGCCTTAAAATCTCTGTGCCGGACATTAAACATATTTAGTTCAATTTTAACATAGTCTATCTTCCTAAAAGTGGCTACAATTTAAAATTAGACTCTGCAATGAGTAGACCATGGTATTCTGTCTTTCTTTATTATGATATGGGGTTACTGACCCTCCAGTTAGTGGCCTGCTGGGATTTTTGTAATGTCCTGGCATGTGAAAAGTTCCTTTTTTTGTTGTTGTTTTGGCACTATGACTTTCAGTGTGGATTTCTTTTTTTGAAGAAACACGAAATACATGCTATCTAAAAACTTGTTACAGTGTAGGTTGCTCTATACTTATTTAAGGAAAATTAAGGCTAAAGTTTACCTGAACATCCAAGACAGTCAACATTTGACTTAGACAAATAAAAACTATCAGTAAAGTCTTAGAATTCTGGAAGAAATTTGGTAAGAATGAATAAATTACTTTCTAATATTTAGGAACATTTTAAGAACACGTTATTTAATCCAAGGATATTGTGGAACAATGAGTCCACTGAAACCAAGTCTATTCAAGTGACAAAGTGAAGCCTGACACATAACAAGCATCTTAGCAAAGCTACATGGAATTGACTGGTTTCAGTACAAGATGATGCTCGGAGGCCATAACTCTGACCAGCTGTGGGGGATAAGATTGATCTGAGGAGGAGGAGGATGGTAAGTAGCAAAAGAAAATGCATTAAGGAACAAAAACAATTTAAGTCCTTTTTTGCTAATTTATGTTTTATTTGGTAAATATTTTCAGTAAAAAATCTAAGCAAGAGATTAAACAAAGAATTCTGAAACTTTATTTTAAAAAAAAGAACACTAAAATGTTTTGAGCTTTTAATTTAAAATGTTTCTCAATGTTCAATTTTCAAGCACCAAACTAAACAAAGATTGACAATTATAAGACCATCATGAAACAGTTTTTCCTATAATCTTTTTTTTTTTTAATTGCAAATAGAATCCCAGACTCTCAGAACTCTAATTATGCCACAGTTTTGCATGTTATAATACATAAATGAATCATGATGTGGCTGAATTTGAAACCTGAAGAGCTCACTTGAGGAAGACTGGGCCCTAATAAATATGTTTACAGCCTAACAGCATTCTAGCCTTCTGATAAATAGAATTGTAACCTAATACTCTGAAGTATTTTACAGCCTTTCTTTCAAATATTTTGGAATGCTTTTCTAACAACAATAATAAAGTAATCTTAAAACACTGCAGTGAGATATTTGTCTACAGAAAAGGTTGGTACTTGTCAGCAAAGCAAAGCAGCGGATTTGCTCAAGGTCAGAGAGCAAACCTGGAGGAGTGAGAAGAAGCGAAGCCAGTCACTAAGCCTTTTTTCTCTCAATCTTTCAATGCACCAAGACATGGAAGATGGATACTTTTCTGAGTTATAAAGCCTCTAAGTGTGAGGCCAGTAGCCTGTTCAGATGCATTATACATAATATGTTGACATGAGCAAGAATTTACTATTACTATGTATGAACCTACAACAAATTCAAACTCAAAGGTAACCATGGGTGAGAAGAAAATTAACATACTAGCTGGAATGAAGTAGAATCAATGAAAATTCAGTCTAAGAAAGGGAAACGAGAAGGGATGGTAGCTGATGTATAATGTACAATACCAGAGAAGAATAGAGATATTCACAAAAGCTAAACTAAGCCTACTGAGGCTAATGAACAAGGCACTTTTTACAGTTAAAGGAGAGAGATAAATGCTTCTCCAGGGTGATTCCTATAGAAACTTAATTTAGTCTTCATTACAAAGGTAACTAAGGGACATTAGTTAGCTGTTGTAATGGTCCTGTCCCTCACTGTATCTCTGCTACAGAATTTTATGTCATGGGGTTTTATTAACTTTTTTTTTTTTAATGCATCAGTTCAATGCTTCCCTCCCCCCCCAAATCATACTTATTTCATCCCTCTTACATTTTACAGGGAAATACAAATGTATGAAACCAGCTGCCTTTCTCATTGGAGCTGTGCACCCTTTTCCCAGAATAATGAATTCTGCTGCAGGAGACCAAGTGGAGCATCAACAGCATTTTGCCATACCAGCTTCCGAACCTGGGGCTTTAGAGATTTTAATAGAACAGTTGAACTGGAAATCATTAATTTTACAAGCATCCTAGAATTAGACATAAGACAACATCAAACCCTTATCTGACAGGGAAATGTTCAGAAAAACTCAGGCCAGTTCTATTACCCAGGTGATCTAAAAGCCTGAACAGCATCTAGAGCTTGTTTAGATGACAAGAAGGCTACTCATTTGAACAGGGTCAGAATT
Organism: Actenoides lindsayi; assembly: GCA_025331215.1. Classification (NCBI taxonomy): domain Eukaryota; kingdom Metazoa; phylum Chordata; class Aves; order Coraciiformes; family Alcedinidae; genus Actenoides; species Actenoides lindsayi. Next base: position 4,252 of record WTSP01021567.1, on the reverse strand, counting down.
TCACCCTGTGACTCTGGGCTTAACATTTGGAAGTACTCTAGTTAAGATTTTCATGTTTCTGTCTGTCCATCCATGGCTAGGCAATACTAAGAGCTTGTAACTGTATTTTAAGAAACAAAACTCATATATTAAAAAATTAAAAAAAAAAAAAAAAAAAGAAGAAATCTGTGTTTGTTAGTATAGAGCCCACAGAATATGTGTCTTACCAAGTCAAGCAAAAATGTATGCTTTGCAAAATACGACTGCCTGCAAATAACCTGGAGATACCATAGGTCACAACAGATCAGGATCTCTTTCAAGTAGCTTCTGATTTAATTTTGCTCTAATCCTGCAAGAAGGTTAGTATGTCATCTTAAGTTACTACCAATTACACAACTTTGAATCAAAGTGACTTTTGTGACACTGCAATAAAATGACTTGGGAAGACCATCAGCAGTCTGTTATAATGTTAATATATTATATCCACTGCAGCCTGTTCTGTTAAAATACTCTAGAAATGACAACTCACCACAGAAACAGAAGAAAAATATGGGTGAAAATATTAACCACAAGCAAAAAAACCCAACCATCTGAAACTTGTTTTCTAAACATCAGAGGTTTTGTGCCCAGCTCCAGATATAAAACCTTATCTTTTGAAAACAGGGACAGTTAAAGATACATAGTTTCAAATATTTATATTACTGAACTGGAAAAACATTTGATAGTTTTTAAGTTTAATTGTAACCTCATTATGAAAAAGACTGCCATTATGAAAATAGGTAGCAGTACAATTAATATACATAGACTCTAATTTAAGGACTACTACCACTGTTACCCATACCTTTTTTTAATTCACAGAATCACAGAATTACAATTCTACAATGTAGGTACATATTTCCAGTACTATTTCAGTAAAAGGTGCTATATCCTTCCAATATTACTCTTTCACTTCAAATTCCAAACCAAAATTATGATCCTAAAAGTTTGATAGCTAAAAGATGAAGCAATGTGTTCTGGAGGGAGAATTTTGAGATGATACTTGATTTTTATAACAAGCCAAAATAGTGCTAGAAACAGAAGCTAGTAAACTGGTTTCACTTGAAAAAGAAAAAAAATCTAAGAACAGTCCGCAATGGGTATTAAAATTAGTTATGCTAGAAACAAGTGACTTACCTTATCAGAAAGGACACTATCTAGAAAGTTTTCCTGCAATAGCAAATAGCTATGAAAGCTTGCGAAGAAATAAAAATGGTCATTCAAATGTCACAGGAAATAGCATCCACTTTTACTGTTGGCTTGTTCTTTGGAGTAAACAAAATTAATCCTCATCTCATTACAAAGAAAAGCCCAAACTACTTTCCTGTAAATTAATGAGAGAGCCCATTAAAAAAAATGAAAAAAAAATGCGTTCAAAAAGGGTGTGGTATTTCTTTTGGTACACAAAGTATTTTCTCTCTCTCTCTATGTGTTTGTGTAGAATTCTGCATCTAATTTAATTAGCAGTTTTGTGTCTACAGAAAAAAAGCTCCTGCTTACTTGCTCAAAATATTAAGTTAGGTATCTTGTATACTACCACAGTTAAACACTACCAGATAAAGGAATAATGGAAAAGAGCCTCAATACTCACATTAGGTTTTAAGCTGCTTCTCTCGGTAACTTCTGCAGAAAAATAATTACGTGTCTTCACAGAAACAAGCAATCATCAAGTCCAAAAGAAACAGAGCACTTTGCCAGAGCTATTTGAGGGTCCCATCAGAATTTGGCTGGGTGGAGGAAGGCTGAGGGTCAGTTTGTTTCCCTTAGACCTCATGACATGCAAATAGCTGGCTGCCTCACCACTGAATCAAATCATTCTTTGACATATTGTGTTTACAAATTGCAAATACATACCATGTAGGAGGTTCTTAAAGGAACATATTTCAGATAGTTAACAGGAGGAAAAGGGTACTTCTGTTAAAAAACTAAAGAATCAAAACACCCGCCAAAGGTCCAAAGTGTTTAGTAAAAAAAAAAGCGAAAGAGAGAAAAAAAGATGGATCATCATTCATTCCCAAATATCACTTTGATCCATGCATACATGAATAAAAAAGACCACATGTGGGCTTGTAAATCAGAAGTTGTAATTACTAAAATCTGACTGTTGTGTACAGAAAGCAGAGGGCAGGGAGAAAAAATTTTCCTATTTCAGAAAAGACTTTTTTGAAACCCAGCAGAACTGCTCTGACACTATGAAAACAAATTCTAGGCTGGTACAAGTTGTTGCTCTTCCAGCAGGCAGGAAGGTGTTCGTACAGCATTACCATCAGGGTGGCAGTGATGACCTTCTCCAGGTTCTCTCAGTATTTCTGCATTCTGGCCTTCTTTGAGTTGCAGTCCTGTCTTTTTGCTTGGACAGAGCAGGTGCCAGCTGACTTTCACAAACGGGCTACTTCATGCAGGGAACATACAGAAGTGCTTATACTTTGCATAAGACTCTATGCAGACTTTTAATCAATCGCAGCAGAAGGTAACAATATTGTGCCCAGTTTAAAATGCAGGCTGAAGCTAAGCAGACTGAAGAAAAAGGATTGCTGCTTGTGGTATGAACCACAACTCACCTCCAGGCAGATTTTTCCACAGCCAAGAGCCAATAGACCTGAATCATTTTAGTCTATACTGTCAAGTGGGTGGGAGTTGTTTTATATCACAGACAAAAGAAAGAAGGAAATGTTTACATGGTTTAAAGATGAATAATGTTATCTGAGGACTTTGGTAAAATTGCCAAACTGGGACAAGTTCCAAAGGATACCTTCAGTCTAGATAGCATCTTACAAGATACTACATCAGACTTATCATTTGATTATTATTGTCGTTAATTCATCGTCTCTATTCATAGATGACTGGTTTATTAAACCTCTACATACACTTATTTTGTCATATACTCAAACTAGATTGATATTTTTCCTCCTGTTGCTATATGAACTATAAACTTTATTTATACCACCATACTGATTTTTCAAGGTTGCGGTTTTTTTACAAACTGAGGAGAGAGGACAAGTTAGGTCTGAATTTGAGTCACGAATGAGAATCATAAATAACTTCCTCTCGCCTTTACTTCCAAAAAGAAAAACATGAAAGTACAATTTTTGACTAAGATACTTCTGAAGCTCACAAGACAGCTCAAAAGTGTTATCGAAACAGATCTGTCGAAGGAGCTAATGACACTTAGAAATACTTCTAACACTGTATGTTCTTTCATACCAGAAAGGCTGAGAAGTACAGATACCTCCTCTAGCATATCACCTTCCTTAAACTTCAAAGTTTATTCTTAAATTTGTGTAACTGTAGATAGAGATCATAACTATGTTAATTGAAGACACGTCCAGAGCAGCACTTTGAGTGAGAGTCTGTGCAAATAGGTGCAAATCAAGTACAACTGAAGAAGACAACAAAACCTCTGCTGCTTCTTCAGAGTAATAGTTAGATGATGTCTCATACAGCTCCCACATCTTTTCCTGGACTTCCTGAAATAGAAAGCGGCTTATTTATTCTGTCCCCTGACATGACCTTTCTTGACTGAACTTCCTCTTCACAATGAGGATTTGGGAAATTCATCAACCAAATTGTGCTTCTCTTTAAACTTCTCAAGTTGTCCTTCCCATTTCAGGTTTTTGTTGTTGTTGTTAACTTAAAAAGATGGTATTCCTCAAAAAATTCCTAAAAAACCTTATTTAATAATTTGTTGTTTTCCTGAGAAAACCTCTTTGGAATTTACTGGATATATTATTTGAGTTGGCAGAGGAAGGAATTTGGCTCTCACAAGTATCCTGTTTATCCAAAAGCTTCAGATAAATGTAATTTTCTATGTTTAAAGGGCAATCATCATTCAAAAAGTTCGAGTAGCATCTATCTTGAGGCTCAAAAAAAACTGAAGGGAAAATTTATCACATGCCCTGCTTATATTCTTCCCTAGGCATCCACACTTGGCACATGCTAGAGACACAATACTGGGCTATGCAGACCTTTGATCTGACCCAGCACACTCCTGTGTCTTCTGCAAAAGTACTAAACTTCCTATTAAAACTCTGCAAATCTATACATTTTTAAAGAAATTTCCATTTTCCTGGCCTAAGGAATCATAGAATTGTCAGGGTTGGAAGGGACCTTAGAGATCATTTAGTTCCAACCCCCCTGCCAATGGCAGGGACACCTCCCATTAGAGCAGGTTGCTCAGAGCCCCATCCTGCCTGGTCTTAAAAACTTCCAAGGATGGGGCTTCCACCACCTCTCTGGG
>WTSP01021566.1:51097-72412 GCA_025331215.1 Actenoides lindsayi | reverse complement strand
TTTTTTTGTTTTTTTTTTTTTTTTTTCCCCCGGGGCTTTTTAATTTTTATTTTTTTTTAATTTTTTTTTTTTTTTAAAAAGCCGGGAGGGGGGGGGGGGAGGCAGGCGGGCGTCCTCCGCGGGCGCGGAGCCATGCGGGTCGGGCGCGGCGCTGGCGGCGATGGCTTGAGGAGCCGGCGGCGGGTCGGTCTATGAAGCGGCAGGTCGGCGCCCCCTGCGCACCTGCTTACCGCGCTTCCGCGGGCGCGGAGGGCAGCGCGGCACCATGTCGCGCGTCGTCCAGAAGAAGAACCACTGGGCCAGCCGGGTACGGCAGTGCTCCCTCACCCGCGGGCCCGGCGGGCAGCTGGGCTTCGCCCTGCTCGGCGGCGCGGAGCACGGCGAGTTTCCTTACGCGGGCGCGGTGGTAGGGGACGGCGAAGCGGTGCTGAGTGAGGGGGAGCTGCTGCTGGAGGTGCAGGGGGTCCGCGTCTCGGGGCTGCCGCTCTACGACGTGCTGGAAGTGATCCGGAGCTGCAAGGACCCCATCGCGGTGAAAACCGTCCGACAAGGTGCGAGCCGGGCCGGGCTGGGCGCGGGAACGGGGCCGCGGAGGGACGGGGCGGGGGGAACCCGCTCCGCGCTGCCCGCGGGGGAAGTGGAGGGGCCCCTTCGGTGGTGCTGGGTGGTCGAGGGCGAGTGCAGTAGGGAAGGGAGAGGGGAACGTGAGCCCTTCGGGGCGGCACAAGACCCCGAAAGGAGTCACAGGCTGCGTGGGGCAGCGCACGCATTCGTGAGCGCACCTTTGCCGTCTGCGCTTCTTCTGCACAGGCACCGTACCGTCCTGACTCGCTCTGGACCCTCGCTGCAGTTTTCCGGCCTGCGTTAAGCACTGCGAGCGATTGCTTGAGACTTTCCCTAGGGCACCGCGGAGCCTGCAGTGCTCCCGGCGCTGGGGCACCCATGGGTGTCGGGCGGGGAGCCCCGTGTCCGGGGCTGACCCCGGGAGCGGCCAAGGCAGGCCCACAACTGGGGGAATGTGGGAGAAATCCTCCTCCTCCAGCAGCTGAGCATCCTTTCGAGCAGCCGCGCTGCTGGGTGGTGACTGGAGTCTTGTTCAAAAAGTGCAGCGTGTGATTGCCGGCTGCCCGCCTTGGGAAGGGAAAGGCTGTGACCCTCCTGCCAGGGCAGTTCCCCTCTCTGGCACAAAATCAGCCCGGGTTTGCCTTTTTTTCCCCCCTAGTTTGCCATAGGTGAGGGCACATCCGTGCTCCCAGCGCTGCAGCATGCGTGCAGGTGAAGGCATGCACAGGTAAACCTCCTGCCTGGCTGGGGAAGAGGATAGGAAGAGTCCTCCCATGGTGATTAAAAAAAAAACCACTTCACATCCGTGTACATGCAACAGTAGCTTAACAGGTTAGCGTAACAGGCCTGGCTAATGGGCTTGTGATTTCCAGGGCAGGACTTGACTTTAGTTCCAGGAAACTGTTGGTGTTGCGGCAGCAGCTGTGCTTGGTTTGACGGGCAGGATGAGCAGGGCTGCAGCTGGGCACCTGGGGGGGAGTGGGGTGCAAGGAGCACCCTGGGTCAGCTTCAAGTGGAGAAACAAGGGGGGTTTTCTTCGAATAGCCAGAAAGATTCATTAGGGGAAAGTTTATTTGTCATCCCGGCTCGTATGCATCCCAGAGTTGGAGGGTTTGCTCTGGCCGGTGGTGCAAGATGATTTTTTTTTTTTTCTATACTTGCTTCAACCCAGCTGGTCACTGCAGACAGCATTTCTGGCCAGCTGGCAGGACCATCACCTGAAGCCTTGTCCCCAGCCTCGCCGATGAGCTGGAGGGATGCAGGCACTTGTTTCACAGCCATCCTTCAAACCCTCTGTGCCAGATTCGACTACAGCAAAGGGGTGTTGGAGAGGAGCAGAGCTGTGGCTGAGCAATTCCCTCCTGCCACCTGCTCCTCTTTCTGGGGCAACATTAGCTCAAAACTGCCCCGGAGCTGATGTACCGAAGTACAGCTGCTTGTTAGTCATTTCCAAGAGTCAGCAGAAATATTCATGCAAACAGTGTTGATACTCCCAACAAAAACAGTTTTCTTTAAACAAATGTGTATTTTCCCTGCTGTGTTTTCTCGGCTTCACTGGGAAGTGGGGAGGGAAACTAAGCCTGCTGGTTTCCCTGCCCAGGCGGGAGGGGGAGAAAAGCATGAAGAAAAGTATGAGGAAATGAGGCTGGGTACTTTTTGCATACTGATTGTTTTAGCAGAAGTGTTAAAGTACAGCTTCTGAGGTTGCAATGTGATCAGTGTTGGTGGATGAACGAAAGTGCATAAAAAAACCCCCTTCCCAACCAAGGAATTTGTGATAAAACTTTTTGTAGTTTTGGAAATGCTGGGATTAACGAGAAACACATCATGGGAACGTATCAGAAAAGGCAGAATTTAGTGGTAGATGTGTCTCAGTTCCAAGATATGGTCAAAAGAAGGGGCAGAGAGCTGTTTTAGCATGCTGTTTGGGTTTACCTGGAAGCCAGGACAAGAAGGTTGAAAACTGCATTGAGTCAGAATAGGGACTTGAACCTTGGGCCATCCTCATCCAGAAGTGAGAACCAAGTCCCTGGTTACTGTGGGATTGTAGTTATCTTCCCCATCTTTTTATTTTTTTTTAAATGCTTTATGAATGTAGAATAGAAATATATATATTAAAGATAAGTCAATATTTTTGTGGTCTGGAATGCAATTCCCTGTGCCTTTCAATGATAGCCTGGCATCTGTGCGCTGTTCCGTGCAGAGCAGGGAACTCCCTTGTGGATCTGGATCGTAAGCGTAGATAAGGAGAGCATTTTAATTAAAATGCATTGCTTCTATGTTGATTAAAAATCTCGTTGTGAGGACGGCAACAGTCATTCAACAGGAGGTGTGTGACACTAGTGCAGACAGTGAAGGAGTGTGAAGATTGTAAATGCTTTTTAAACTATGATTCTCCTCCTCTTCCCATTTCTCAGTGCCTAATTGACTGGTGCTGAAGTGCTAGGACAATATTAGCCTGAAAATGTACACATTTTATTGCCCTGTCTATTTTGCATGACATTTACAAGGCTGGAAAAACAAGAAAATTACTATAAATCAGTCATCTACAAGCATGAACACAGAAAAGTAACTGTTCTGACCTTGCACTTATGGAAGACAAGGAACTAGGGTGTGAAACAGGTGGAATAGGCTGTGCATGGGCTTTATCATTAAACTAGGGTTTATAGACTTACGTGTCCACGTGCAGTATTTTTTTCTTGCTTTGGTGAGTTGTAAGCTTGAGTAAGTTCCCACAAAGTAGAAAAAGGGGGAACCTGTATGAATTCTTTTAAGTGGAATAGCAATATTTAATAGTGCTTGTATTGGATTTCTTGGTCTTTCCCTTACTCCATGAGAAAAAGTGAGGAAAGCAAAAGGGCTGTAACAAAGCTTTTCCTTTCTTTTCCCCATATGGACCCTTTTTTGGTACTACATTGGAGGAAAAAAAATATATCACTATAGTTCAGTGTTTTTTTGTGGAGAGAGAGGAAGAATCTGCTGCCGTGTATCTTAGGAACTTTCAAAACTGTCAAATGTGTGAAAAAACCTTATTTAACATGTAATGCTTTCATGACTGACTGTTTCCACCTTACATCTGTGCCTAAATTCTGATGAAATTGGCGATTAACTCCTGTGGAGTTAATAACTGCCTTTTTATTTTTACTTGGTCTGGAAGCATAGACTTAATAGATTGAATTATAGGAGCAATGGTCACATATTCTTGTGTAAAGCTGGCATTGCCTGAATGCAGGGATTTCTTGGAGTGTTGTAGCTTCCTGGAATACACGTTTTTCAAAAGAGCTCACTTGGATAAATCAGTAATAAAACCAGGCACACAGTTTCTTCTTAGGTACCTCAATTAAAGGAGTCCAACACAACACAAGTTTATCATCCCATTCTTCACAAGGGAAAAATTAAGGCTGTATCTATAAAAAATTGATGATGTTTCGTTTAAGAGAAGGTTTTAAGGCAGCCTGGGGTTTCTTTTTCCCCTCACTGAGAGCTGGGGACATTCAGAGTGTTTTCACATCGCAGCCTTTTATTTTCTTTGCTCCTTGGTTAGGTGACCTGTGCCAAATCGTACCAAGGCAGATGCTTGGTCTGGGAAACTTTCAAAGTTAATATATTTGTACACTTATTTTAAAATTGTTTTTTAGTTCTCAATTCAACACTTTGCTTCCCTAGAAAGTGTCAGAATCCCAAGCTTTAAATGACCAATTGCTTTGAAACCAGGAGGTGTTGAGATGGGTTTATGCAATTAATAGTTTTCACAGTGTTTTGCAGATGATGATCCCACAGTAGGGAGGAGTTGTGTGGTGGGTTTTTTTTTTTTTATTTTAACCTTACACAGGGCAAACAGAAGCAGGAGTGATCCCAAATAGAAACGGTCACTGTTTACTCAGTGCTATCAGCTGCATTTGTTTCTTTTTAAACATTAACTTGACTCTAAGATAAATTCTGAAATACGGTGCAGTGACTCAACACTTCAATGTCAGGCTGGCAGTTGCTATAGGAGGCGATCACGAAATGTTGAAATCGGTTACGTATACCACACACATAGGCAGAACAAACCCAGCTTCTTTCAGAAAGCTTGCATGAGCTGCTATTTGAACCTTTTGCTTTCATTTTCCTGAGAGAGATTGTGAGAATATTGCTGTCTTGGATATTTTGTTTTTTGTAGAACGCAGAAAAAAAGGAAGAAAAGTTGATGTATCTGTAAATTTCTGTGTGTTCAGGAGCTCAGCAAGCCCTGGGAAGCAGAGTGCCGCTGTTTTCGTGGGTGACACTGAACATCCCACGCTTAAGTAGGTTATGCTGGTGCCCGAAAGCGAGCGCTGATGCACGTGTGCTGCCCTGAGATGTAGCAGAGCTCGTGTTCAGTTTGATGTGCGGGCAGCTGCCTCTGGTGGGCCAGCAAAGGAAAAGGCTGCTCAGAGAGCGAGCTCTTGCTTTTCCTAGGAATTTACTTCTGCAGTGTCACACGTGAGCTCCAGAAGTGTTTTCCTTTAGTTTTTGCATTGCCGAGTGCCAGTCACTTGCACGGTGAATTCTCTAAGTCATTCGTCCATTTGATCCAAACTCTTTCAGTGCCCAAGTGAATTTGAAGTGGAGCAAAAGATTTGCCACCCAAAAACTCGGGAGGTGTGTGTGCGTTTTAGACTTAGAAGGCCTGTTTTTGGCACTGACCTGCTGCAGGGCTAGTTGCTACTGAAACGTAAAATGAAAAAAAAGGCAGAATCTCTTTTTCACATAATTTCCAATATATTTTGCTACAAATCAGTAATCTCCTTTCTTTAAAGTAGTACTGCATTTAGTTGTCGTGAAATGTGTAAGTCTGTGTATTGAAATACTGCTGTGAGGAAGACCTTATCTTTACTATGCCTGAATTTACAGTGTAGTGCTTGTCAGGGTTTAGAAGTTGATCCTGCTCGTGGCAAACTCAACGTCGCCCATCCTCTCCAGAGCCATAAGTTAGCACCCCAGAGATGGGTGTTAGAGCCAAAATGCCATATCTTTGCTGTTATAAAAATTTTCAGGAATTAATATGATCCTTTAAATGACATGAAATGGGATTATGTTTTCTACAATAAGGTTAATCTTTCCACCCATTGAGATGGAACTTCAGGCTCCCTCTTTATGGCCAGTCAGATCACAGAGAATTAAATCACAATTATAGTCCAATTATGAGCTGTTATTCAACATCATTACAGAATAAGCTGTTCATACCCTCCTGCATGTTGTTGCAGTTTATTTTTTAAGACCAAGTTACAACTCTTGCATGAGCGAGTTATTGACCTGTTCTGAGATTTAGGATTTATCTTCCATGTAAGAAATGTACGAACTTCTTTTAACAGATTTAAAAGTCAAACCATCAATAACTCATTGCATTTCTGTGTTTGGATTTGTCATTTTTCTCTGGTTCTGGCTGCGATGGTCCACGGATATCTCCTGACTATTTCCCTATCTCTTTATCTGATCCCTGAGAAATACCCTGCTCCTTTGACAGGGAAAACATATGCCCAGGGGCAGCTGCATTAAGGTGTAAAGGTCTTCTGAGTAGCACTTTTGTGGCTGTGCAGAGCTGATGATTTGGGCCAACTCATTCCCTAGATTTCAGCATCTTTCAGTTTGAAGATAATGTGGAAACTGAGAAGATGCTGCTGCCTCAAAGGTTTTTTCTATCGAATTAGCGAAGTCTGAGCTGCGGGCAAGGGCAGGATCCTTGAGACCTCTGTTGAGGTTTTTTTATAATAATTGACCAAGTTTGTTTTTTACGTTCCCTTACTTTAGTCTAGACACAAGCTATGCTAAGTTATTTCAGGTGTTTGGGTTTTTTGTTTTCTTCACACTTCCTCTGAGTTTGACTGGAACTCATAAATCAAGGCATGTGTTTTTTGATCTGTGTTCTGCATGTGACTTAAACTTCTTGGTGAAAAGCACGGAGTACTGGTTCTGCATGAGCAAGTGCCATGAATTTATAGAAGAACTATGGAGAGTTTGAGGTGAAACGTTAGCTGAGGGTGGGGATCCTTACTGTGAGCAATTGGTGGTACTTGGAGAGCTGCTACTCAGATCCCTCCATCTCATCTGAGCTCCTTCCATTTCCACATCCCAGCTCCCGGAGCAGCAAAATATGGGATGCTCCTGGTCCCTATTTCCGCAGAGTTTTTCTCTAGCTCAGCTATGGAAAAAAAAAAATTTTTGCCTTTTCGAAGCTGAGTGTCAAGTGACCTTTTCACACCAAGGGCACAGAGATGGGTTGTCCCACTTGTGATCTATGAAGATCTTATCCGCTTCCGTTACCCCGTCGCCAGAGGCACTGCTTGCAGGACAGAGAAAACAGCAGCTTTTTGGTGCTGAGTGACAGTGCTGCTGAGCGTGCAAGACCAGCTCCTGCAGAAACATCATTTTCACTGCTATCATCATTTTCTCTGTCCCTCTTGACACTTGATATTCTGTTTTCTCGCTTTGTATTTCGGTCTTGCACAACTTGCTTTGGCTCGGCTGTCGTAGCGGTTTGACAGGTGAGGCTCCAAGTCTCACCGGAGCGGGCAGCCCACAGGGACCCACACATTCAGTGCGTTTGATGGCTTAAGTTTGAGGTTCTCTGCAAGGATCTGGTGTTGGGAAACAAACCTAAGCCTGGGCTATCAGCCAGTATTTGTTTTCTCCTGATCTGATCGAGAGCTGTGGAATAAGCTGCCTGTTTCCAGAGCAGCTTGGCAGCTTTTGTGTTGGGCTGGTATGATGGCAAATACAGGTTTTTTTTAATTTTTTTTTTCTTTTTCATTTTTTTCATTTTTGATTTTCCTTCTAGGTCAAATAGGTGGGCCAGCATCCTTCTTGGCCCTGCAGGAACAGCATGGCTCAGGGTAGCTGGGATGTTTTTGTTGATATCCATCCTTCAGTTTCCAAAGGTCAGACACTCCATCCATCCTCCCTCCTGTGACATTTTAAATGGTTTCCAGAGCTATTCTGCTGCTCGGGGCTGGAATGATGGCAGCACTCTCTCTGCTAGCCCCTAGTCCTGACTTTGGCATCATTTGTGTTAGTAATATTATTTAAACCTTTTCTATTTATTTTAAATTTTTTTTAACTGCCTCTAGTAGACCCCAGAGAAACAAAAGAAGTTTTTCAGGTCGTGATGTTTTGGGTTACATTTTTAGAGACTTGGTTTTTGGCTAAGAGCAGTTCCTAGTTTTGTATTTGAGAGGGCTGGTATCATAACTTAAAAGAAAAACGAAGTAAAAATGTTTACTGGATTTCATTGACCGTCCCCTATTAGACTAAACAATAGCGCTTATTACATGGTGTGAAAATAATGCAAAGTGCCCTGTCTTTATAATGGAACGGGGAAAAAAACCAAAACAAAACAAGCAAAGCCTTTGGGATGACTTGCAAAGTGGAACAGATGCCCTTACAATCGCGAGGCATTTGAATAAGGAATCAGTTTTGCACGGTTTGCTAATCCTTGACTAAAGAGTTTGTTGTCTTGGATTATACATCTGTAATTTTGGAGCCCTGAAGTCAGTGCCTCAGTACAATTAGGCTGGGAAGAGACCAACTTTTCTTTCTTCATATCCTTAATTACAGTGGCCTGTTTTTTAAGGGGAAAACCTCAACTCTGGGGTTTTCATTTAGTTATTAACAAAAAGCCTTTGAAAAAGAAGCTGTCTAAAATCCAGCCACTCCCTCAACACAAACAAAGCTGTGCAGATATTGTGTACTTTCAGAAAAACCCCTTTGATGTTCAGCTTCTCTTATTCCAGTGGTACAGATCCTGCGCTAAGTGGGTGTTAGTCCAAACTGATGACAGACACAGATGTCTCAGACTTTTTTGGATGCGAGAGGGAGGGAAAGTTACCTCCCAAACAGGCTGAACTGGGCAGGTGAGGATCTGGGCTGCAGAATCACTGTGAAAAGACTTTTCTTAAAAATTATCAAGGAGCACACCTGTCCTTCTCCTTTCCCAAAGGCGTGCCTAGCACTTCCAATTGGCAATTAAAGTGTCAGAGATACAGGAGGATGCTCCTGGGACTCAGACTTGTAAAGGAACAATTCCCCAGAGCCTTGTGGAAGCCAAGGATGGCTGGAGGAGATGGGGAGAGATGAGCAGCAGGAGATACATGAAAAATACCAAAAGCATCAGGTTGAGGAAAGATTCTCTGTTCAGTGCTGGGTTTGTTACTGATGCTGAGGCCATCTCTAAAAGCAGAGGTAGCTAAAATCACACACCGGTCAGGAGTGTGACTGTCTTTCCCTCTGATGACGCTCTAGACCAACATCATCTTGTTCTGGGAATGCTAAATGCCCACATTGTTGTATATTATGGGATGCAACTTTGCTGTTGAATATCCTGTTGGGACGTGGTACCTAAAATAACTCGTGTTCCTCCAAGCTGCTGCTGGAGGACAGCCTGCATGGCTGCTCTTCACAGCGTGGGGACGGCTGGGGGACATGTGGCACAATGCAGCCCTGGGGTAGCTGATCCCCAGCGACTCTAGGGAAGTGAAGCCTGTGATTTGACTGGGCTTGAATGTAGTCTAGAGGACTGTGGAGTCCTCCTTGTCACCTACTATCTGCTGTTGTTAATCAGACTGTTACCAAATGGACATCTGAGCTGACAAATAGTTTTCTACATTAACCATAGCTGTATTACCCCAATTTATTTTTCTTTTTTCTTTCTCTTTTTTTTGTTTTGGTTTTTTTTTTTTTAAATGATGAAATACGGACATGATGAGATTGTTGACCTAGTTTCACATGGAGTTATTTTGGTCTGAACTTAACCATATAAATCCTTCATGTCACAGGAAGCTTTGCTTACTACACATGGAGCAGGGCAATTAAACCCCCAATAACTGCCTTTGGCTTTCTGTGGGAGGTGCAGACCTGCTCTGGGCAAAATCCAGACAGGGTGCTGGGGACACCAGGTCTGTGCTGATCCAAGAGTTGGCTGCTCAGTCAGGTCATATGCAGGGGAAAGTTTTATATGAGCACTCAGCCTAAGAGGAGGAGTTTGTGAAGATGCTGTATATTGCCTATCCAAATAGTTTCAGTTCTTGGGTGAGCCTCCTGGAACATGCCATTGGTGTGCATATGCATCTGTGGCTATATACACTTTAACATTCATATTGTCACATGCTGCTTCAGTAGAGCTCCAGAATCTCCTCTCATCTGGTTTTTTTTTCTTCTTTTACCTTTTTAATGGAAACTAATCTCATAACTCCAGCAGCTCAGGCTGTCAAACAGCCAATACCATGGATTTAGCTATAAGTGGAAGAATTTGTTGTTGGAACAACTCTTTGAAAGCTGAAGAGTATGACACCACCACTGTTATGGCTGAGAATGGTTCCCATCCCTGTTACCTCATCATGAGATGCATGGGCAGCCTCTGATCCTGTAGAAACATTTAAATTTGCTTCTGTGGTGTTCCTGTGGTGAAACTGTTTCGGTGATACTTGTCCTGTAAATCATCTGCAGGAACTTGTTGGCTTGGAAAGGCAGCTCGCTCATGAGACCTCTGTTGCTTTCTAAGCGGGTTGTGCGATGTGACTGCCGAGGAATATCCAGATTCCCTTTTCCTGACAAATACTGGGGACAGGAACAGCTGCTATCTAGACCTTTGTCTGGTCCCCGTGAGTCATTTTGAGAGTGCAGGAAGGAAAACTAGAGCACACCTATAAATGGTATCTCGGAAAGGTGCCCAGTTTCGCCGTGCGTGCAGGTGCCTGGCATTTTAAAGGCAATAAACCAGCATTTAGCTCCCTCATTCCAGAGGCAGGTGGCAGTTACACTTTAACAGAAGCTCATTCCTTTGTGAGGGTGGGAGAAATGGTGAATACTTGGCTGTGTGATGGCAATCTTTCAAGCCTGATGAAGTTTGGGGCCCTCTTGTGCCAGGAAGCACGTGAACCCAAGAGATTTGGCCCTGTCCTTTGCCGGAGAGGGAGGGTGAGGTTTAGATAGATCCCAAGTGATGTCTGGAGTGGGGAAGCCAAGTACAAAGGCTGTGTGACTCAGTCGAGATGCTTGTGGCAAGGTCGTGGACCCACAAATCTTGGCTCCCTGTCAGTGTGCTGTGGGGCTCTGCTGCTTCCCAGATCTGCATTAAACCATGTGAAATGGGTAAACTGCTCTAGCTCTGGAGCAGGTCCCTTCTGCACTGCCAGGCTGTCCTGCTCAGGTGGGGATTTGCCAAGAGAGAGTTCCTGTTTAACCTATCGGGAGAAGGTTGTATTTTATTTTACTGTATGCTGGTAAAATGTGTCAAAGGCTGAGATTTTTGTCTGCAAAAGAGGTGATGTAGAGACTATCCAAGGTGGCTTTTACATTTATATTTGTTTTCTGCTGCCAATTTTCCAGTTGTATTAGTTGATGCTGGAAATACACACATACCAGTTTTTCCAGGAGCAAAATACAGTGGTTTGGTTTTTTTTTGTTTTTTTTTTTTTTTTAATACATAGTTCTGATCTGGGATAGGATATCTTGGTCGCATTGCAGACTGGTAAGCAATGAGTGTGTATATTTGGATCTGCTGAAGTTATTACACACGAGAAAAGCCCCAGTAAAAATGAGAGTGCTTAAATGTAAGTGTGTGCTAGTGTAACGCATTGCAGAGGGCTTTTCCTGGATATAAAAGATGCTATAATTGGTGCTGAGGCTTGCCTAAACCAGTGTGGAAATTGCTGTTTGCCTAAAAGCCAGGCAAGTCGTCACAACCCCGAAGAGCAAATTGATGTTAAAAGGTTGCAGCAGATTAACCAAAATCTATTTCAAATCAATTTAGTGTAGCTGGTGCGTAACTCAGCCTGGTCATCTGCGCCCTGCTTTGGGGCTGCCGTGCTTTGTGCCAGCTTCAGTCCCAGGGTGTGGGTTGGGATTGCTGTGACGGTGCTGCCAGCCCTCCCCTGAGGATGCTGGGGAAAACAAGGAAACCCTGGCTCCCAAACCAGCTTGTCACAGTTAACTTTTATTTTCAGTGTTGTTCTCTCATTCGGCACAGCGTCTGCCGTAGCGGTAGCTGCCCGGATGGGATCTCGCCCCTGGCTGGCAGTACAATATTTTTCCACGGTGCAGTTGAGTTGGCAGGGAAGGTTACATCAGCTGCCCGGCTGGAGCCCAGTTCAGGAGGTGCTGCATACAGTCATCTGCTGGTTGATTTCTGACAGGGAGCGTTTCTGCTGCCTGCAGCACCTCCTGCCCTCCAGGTCTGTGGAGGTGCCCGCACCAGGAAGATGAAAAACTATTCTTTAAAAATTTAGGGACTTTCTTGGCCATCTCACGGACTTTAATTAAGACTCTTTTCGTGTACTGATTGCAGATGGAGGTAGATTTTTACAAGCAATAGTCACGCAGCTGATTTTTGCTGCTGTTCTGCTCCCCTTGCTCCATTTTTATAAACCTCAAGCATCTTCTGTGGGCTGTGTCAGGCAGAGTCCGCTCCTCCCTGAGCTCCCATTGGAGTCACCAACAGATAAACAAAACTTCATCAAGGCCTCTGAAGGACAGACCTTTCATGTAATCGGACACAGCAGCAGCACTGCTGAATGCTGATTGCTGTCTGAGCCCGTCACGAAAGCAGTGGGGAATATTTATTGCATATTTCTTTCTTCCTCAAAGTCCCTGATGTAGAAGACACCTCGGCATTATTATGCATCGCAGTGGGTCGCGTTTGGAGGACTTTTTGCCGCCTTAAAAACATTGCTTCTAGCTCAAGTGTAGCAAAAAGATGCTCTCGCACTTGTCTCTCTTTCAGATGGTATTTCACGTGGCTGTTTTGCAATATTCAGGTGAGCTTTAAGTTGTAACATTTACCGAAAATATGTGTGAAGCTTTCCTCTCTTGGAGGTAAATGACCAATATTCACGCTTCTTAGCACCCGCTCACCAGGCTGCCTGAAACCAAGTTAAAAAATACAGAATGGTATTTGCATTGTTTTCCACTTCTCTCAACCCAGCATTTCCTCTTCACTGGTCAAATCAAACAGCAGTGACATTTCAAAGTCTTCCTGGATGGCAAAATTAGATATATTCCTTTTCTAAGCAGTCTGCAAGAGGTAGTTTAAACATTGCATGCGGCTACTCTGGTTGGAAGTTGTTTAACTTGTCGAAATCTCTCTTTTGCTGCAGAACCTCCATTGAGAATGACAAATTGCTTAAAGCAGTTTCCATGTTGGTCTTTAAAAAATTCAGTTTCTTTCCATCTAAACCACGTAGAAGGCATTTGTGCACTTGCCTGACTGTTTCCCTGTCCTGAGGCTCGCATTTGATGGCTTTGGACTTCATGTAATTTTCACACTCAGCTGCTTGGGTTTGTTCTCCTCAACTTTCTACTGAATGGGGATTTCTCCTCACCCCACTTTAGCTTAGTCATGAAAAGACAAATATCTCCCTGGGTTCAGACTTTGGGGACCCTGAGGAGAGCAGAGGTGGCTTGTGCCAAGGCCTTCACTTTTCAGAAGTGATGTTCAGAGTGTTGCAAAATCCATAATTTAAGCTGGAAAGTGCATGTCCACAGCCAAGTCATTGAAACATCCTTTCAGTCAGGTATTGGGTGGTGTTAACGCTTCACAAAATGACAAAACATCTTCTGCTTAAACATTTTCAAGTACTGCTCTGTATCTGTCACTTCGGCAGAAGGATGTATGCAGGCAGGTACCAGATACAGTGCCATACAGCTGGCTGTAACTGCTGTAAAATTACTCAATTGAAAATGTTTTTTTGTCTTACTTGGAAAAAAGAGAGATTTCAAGTTATCATTATGCTCAAGTGCCCCTGCACGGAGCAGCGTGCTGTGTGGGATGTATCCCATGAGGATGTATTGCCAAGCCTTGGGTTTAGGCTTGTGAAAAAATAGGATGTGGAAGAGAAGTGGGTCTCCTTAGTAATGCTCAATAAATGGCAGGCTCTGAAAAGAAGGTGGAAATGATATTTCTGGAACCTTAATGGGCCGAGATGAGGCTTTCTGAGGTCTTCCTTTCGTCTGGAGTTGCATCATTGTGATAATTTGCAGAGCTGCTTTTTGGTGACCCTGCTGAAGCCCACTGGCTGAGGCAGATCCTTTCCCAGGGCCAGGAGCAGATGATCATGTGCATGTCCACCAGCATCCTCCAAACTTGGCCAAGAGTCAGGCTTTGGGTTTCAGCTGGGTCTGTGAAACCGAGGGCACAAACTATTCCCTTTCTGACTGGAAGGTGCTTTGCCCCAAATGGCATTGGATGAAAAGAAATTGGCACTGCCCCATTGCTCTGCTTGAGACAACCCTGTTGCTCAAGAGGGATGGTTACTGAGTTAGACAGCAGTCAGGAGGGGATTTCAGGACAATCCAGATGCTTTTTCTATAACTTGAAGGCATTTCATATCCTGGCATTTCTATTTTTACCTACTTTTCTTGTAATACCTTTTTTTTCTCTTTTATCTGCTATGATCTCTTCATTTTGGCAGGTTTAGGCTGATGAGATATTTTGACTTCTTTTGCAGCTATTCCTTTGTTGTTGTCTAATGTTTTGTTACAGTGTTGCTGTTTTCGCTAAAACAATACTTAAAAAAAGTAACAGTTACAAATTTTCTGGGTTCTGGCTTTGTTTTGTCTTCTCGTGAGTGGTTTCAGAAATTAACTTGGTGCCAACATGCTGTTTTCTTTGGTGTAGGATGTGTCACAGCAGATTCAGGTGAGCTGTCCTCTCAGCTTCTTTCCTGTTGCAAATATTGGTTAATACAGTCTGTTTTAGAAGATAGTGTTAGAAAGTGGCACCCACTGGTAAGAATAACACCCATCCCTGGGAGAGTGTCCTGATGCTCTCCTAGGCAGAGGGCAGTTTGTGCCTGGAAGCAGGGAGGCTTTATGTACCTTGTTTGTGGTGTTTGTTGCCTTTTGTGGATTATCAGATTGCTGCCTTTGGCTATTCTTGTTATGTGAAGAAATGTCAGATCCGTTTCTGAACCCTGCAGAGCTCCCTGATAGCAGGCATAAAATATTTTTTTAATGGCTATTAAACTTGCCTTTGCTGGCTGTTGCACCTCTGGCTAATAAAAACAGTGCACCACAAATACCCTGCAGATGCCTGTTACAGAACCAACTTCTTTATGTAACAAAGCGAGAGCTTTAGTCCCTTTCCTCTTGCACCACGTTTGGGTTGCATTCTTCATGTCCAAGAGCTGGCATTTTCACAAGCAGGTCTGTGTTGCTGCTGTGTTTCCACAGTTTCATACCTGTGGTTGATAATTAACCTGTTTCTTTAACAACGGTGCCGTATTTACTCCGAAGGCCTTTTTAATTTCTTGCTCACCGGTCGCAATCCAGATTAAACGCCATCTCTTCCCAGCAAAACACTGGAGTTAGTTAATATTCCACTGGAAGTGTGCTAATAGAACCCCTTAGAGGGAAGCGACCTTGATGCATTTGATTTTAGTATCTCGGGCCAAGAGAATGCACTGAAACATAGGAGTAAATGCCTTGAAAATGCAAGTTGAGTACATGGGTGCAGGTACCTGATCAGCAGCAGCATTTGTAATAATTGACGTACCAGCAAGTTTTATTTTTTTCCTTGAGGGAGGGGTGTCTGATTTTTCGAGAATCCAGACACAAATTCGGGGTGAGGCTGCACAGGCTGAGAGAACAGGCTCGCAGTCTGTCCCCGCCTCGGTCTTCGGAAGGGGTCCTGTCCTGCTCTGCTCGCTGTCCCTGCCGGGCAGCGCTGGCTTTGGTGGGGCCAGTGATGCCAGAGTGCCTGGGGCTGCTGGTGGATGTTTGCAAGGTCAGGTCTAATGGCAATGAAGGCAGTGTCCTGCTATGGCCTGTTTCGGGGGGGCACGCTGGGCAGAGTGAGCATGGATTATCCCTCTGTGAACGTGCCAGGCGGATGCTCGCAGGGTTTGGTGTTCCTGGGAGTGGGTACGGCATAGCGCACGACATGAAAATTAATGAGCACTCATGCAATTTTAACTAGAATAAAAACTGTTGCAATACTTAACGTACCGAGTAACACCGAAGTCTGTTTTGCTGGGGAGAGGTGGGTGTTTGTAGAGTCGCTGGGGCTTAGTTCTCGCATTGCTCCCCTTTCAAAGATGCCATGTATTGATTTATCTCCCTTCCCCAGAAGCTCCTTTCAGCCTTACAAAAGCCATGCGTATCATCACTGTTGTCATGAGCCTGTGCAGCAGTTTGAGTTACTGCCTTTCCATTTCTAGTGCCATGTAAGCAAGAGTAAATGTGTATATTATACCAATTTACATTTGGTGGGATTAGTCCTGACATGTCCACAGCTTCTGACTCTTGATTCGTTATATGAGCAACTTCTTTAATATGGAGCCCCGGGGACAAGACCCAATTTAAAATAAAGTTGTGCAGGTAAAAACAGAAAGGCATGGGCTGTACGCCTCTAGTCTACACCTAAACTAACTGAGGAGTTTAAATTCCACTCTGCATTTCATCTCCTAATGGCAATGCAAGCTTCTGGCCTTGAGTTTTGCCTTAGCCTAGACAGAAGCCAGTCTGGTGCGGGCTGAGCACAGCTCCCAGGATTTCACAGTGGGACGAGGCTGATAGCAGAAGTTCCTCAGCTGACTGACTGCAGGATGGTATTTTCTTGCTTTTCTCATGTGTATTACTCTTAGCTCAGCCTGACGTTTTGCCTTAAAAGCTGCATAGACATATCGCCTTCCATTCTTGTTGGTGTGGTTTGGGGTTGTATTATTGCTATTATTTTATTTATTTATTTTTATTCTGCCTCGTGTGCGTTTCTTCATTCGGGAGCAAGGTGATTTTTAGTAGAATGTGAACTGTAAAACTTCCATGAACTCTGTCAAGTGATAGCGACGTGCCCCTGCTAACTCTGTGAAATACCTTGGCTTGAAAGCTTGCGACATTGGCTTTATGAGATTCAAAGCTTTTTGCAGCAGATGAAAGGAAGGCTTTACTGTAAAATCCTGTTCCTTGCTAATCTGGCTTTTCTTCAAATAGTCTGAAGTTAGATGCAAACTAGCACAGAACTTGCAGTGTGCTTTGTAAACCTGTAAAGGGGAAATTTGGCATACGTGTGAGTAACTGTTACATAAATGAAGCAAGAAAATACGCCATAGTTGCCTGATAGAGACTTCTGTCATTTGGGACTGTTTTTTCAAAGAACTTAATTTCTAATCCTAGATAATGAGATTTTTAAGTATGTACCAAGCCTGTTGAAATCAGTAGCTCTAAACTGCCAGATTTTAAGTGATACCTAAAATATACAGGTTTTTATGGAGAACCTCGTTATGTGTATATACATATCTATGCACATAGTAGAAATACATCAGTATGGGCTCAGGGATAGAGCCCTCTACCACTAGACACTTTTGGGGAAGAAATGTAGTGTATTGCCAGTTTTGGGCTAACACTTTATTTTTCTTAGATACTTTTGTAACTCTTTATAGGGGCACTGAATTACTTCTGTGACACACCACATTGCAGACAAGGGCAAAAGTTTAGCAATCTGCAGTGCAGAAGGGCTGATTTCATTGCCAGCTGCTGATTCTGGCTGTGCAGCTCTTGTACCAGCCAATTAAACCTACACTCATTACAGCCTCTGTGGTTTGGAAGTGAAGTGTTCCTGCCTTTAACTCGTAGTTTTACAGGATGTTGGTTTAGGCTGGAGGTTTGCAAAGCTTGAAATCTTGTATTTTCCTCTGGCGTGTGCTCCAGGGGTGAGGGAGGTGAAGGAGGAGAGCTACGTGGAGAGTTGTGTGCCGTGAAATGGGAAGGGGTGCATTTCTCTTTGACAGCTTCGTGAACCTGCAGTCACCTCCTAAAACTGGTATGAAATACTGTAGTATCTGACGCACCAAGTTGCCGCAGATAGGAATGGTCTCAGCTGCAGTGCCAGTCTTGATAGAATGTCTAGTGCTGTAGGAAGCTCTGAGCATCCCTTCTTAAGCATATTCCTGCAGTTTCTCAGGCATGGATTTCTGCTCTCCACCCTCGTGGGGGACTTCTGCCATATTTGCAGGCCATTTTGGGAAAGCTGCTGGGCAAAGAGGAGGTCCCGGATTGGAGGAGGCAGAGATGGACTAAGAATGTGACCCCCTGAGCCGTTACTGGTGACTGTGCTATTTTAAAGTCAAACTTAATTTTTAGCTCTTTATAAACAAATCATTGTGCCAGCTTTTTATATAGCTCTGAAGTCAGATGTTGCGGCTGCTGCTCCACAGCTATTCCCACCATGGGTGCCATGGGGAGAAGAGCTGATCTCTCCTTCCCAAAATGCCTCTTGGCACTTGGAAGCACCTTTGGAGAGGTGCTTTGCAGAGGGACAAAACTTCCAGCTTTTCTGAACATGGCAAGACAGCTTCTTTATCCAGGTGTAAATAGATCTAATGGATCAAATAAGATGCTGGAGTCATTGGAGGTTACTATGGGAGCCAGTGTCCTTCATCCCATGACCCAAGGGACCATCTTTGCCGGTTCTTTCATATTTGACCTGGAAGTTAAGTTATTTGCCCTGGGAATGTTGAGTGCAGTATGGGCAGGGAAGCAGCAAGGATCCCATCTCTCAAGAGAGGGATAGTGATGTTTAGTTTTCTTATGACATTATAGCCCTGTTGATTTTAACTTGGAAACTTCAGTGAAAACCACACACGCTGCTGTGAAAATTCATACTTGGTAACAAGTAAACAAGTGATCAAGCAGTCAGACTGACTCAGGAAATTCCCTCCAGACCTTGCAGGGAGGAGGAGCTTTGCATTTTTCTTGTCCTGTGTTTATTTTTAGTCTCGCCTCTAACATTGCTGATAGTACCACTACAGCCCTGCAGATTAAAGTCCCAGCATGGGGTAGAGTTGAAAGAACGATGCTGCAAAGCAGTCAAAACCACTAGGATTTTGCAGCTGTGTCATGCTTCAGGCACTTAATTTAGTCCATGATTTGCCTGCCTGAGTACAGCTCAGTGCCACAGCTTTGTGGAAGGCTTTGATTTCCTTGCACGTCTCTTCTTGTCAGGGCTGATGTCTTCAGAGATGACTGTCCTTGTGACTGGAAAGTGCCGTGTTTGTGATGCTGTTTAGGCCCCTTCCTCCCCTGAATATATTTTGCACTTGCTCTGAGAGCATGTTATGTTTTAGAGTGGAAAGAGAAGAGTTTAAGTCCTCTCTGGCTCTACTGGTAACCCTTGTCTGAAGCTATGAGTAACACTCACAGAGATTTTTTGGTGGTGTTGATGAGGATGGTCTTGATGGCAGCACTCATCTGCAAGACCAGATGATTTACTCAAGAGCTCTCAGCTGTTCATGGAGGCCTGCTTTTTTCCCAGGGCTAGCTGTGTTAGTCTGAGTCAATGAAGGGTGTTTGATCTTTAAGTCAAATAATGGTTGTTGGGTTTTCTGAGTCGTCTTTTGCTGACCATTAGTCAAAGTTCCCAGACACGGCAGAGGACATTATTCAGGACTGCCTAGGGCTCGAAAACTCTTAGAAATAGCAGTTTTTGTTAACAGCTGGTATGCAGGCTGGATTATATTGCAGCTATTTCAGAGAAAACAGTTTTATCAGAAGTAGCTGAATCTAAAGATATTTGTCTTCTGCAGTAATAGAATCTGTACTTGGTCCGCAACAAGAGAGATGTTGGCACAGTTGCAAATGCTCACCGGCTGTGGAGGTGGGGAAGTGTCACTGGTTTTGTGCAGGACAAGGCTCAGACAGCCTGTTCCACACAGAGCATCGCTGACAGGATCTGGCCACCATGGGCTGGAGTAGTGCTGGACCCAGAAACAGGCCACCAAGAGCTGGGCTGATGTGGCTTGGAGAGGTGTTCATCACCTGGCCAACACTGTTGACTGCTTCCCTGGCCAGAGCCCTCCCCTCTGTGAGGGCTGTGAATTTGAAGGTAACTGCTTAGCCCTCTCCCGCACTTTGTAGATGTACCTTAAGGCATCCCCTCAAATACTTACCGAGAAGCCTAATTCTGTATTTTAACCACCTTAAAAATAGTTTTCTGTAAAGAAAAAAAAAAAATTGACACTCAGCAGTATCACGCTAACCTATGTCTTGGTGATTGCTAACAATCCTTATGAGTCTTCTCATCTTCTGAGTGGATTTTACTTCTCATAATGTGACTTCAGGGTGAGTGGGAAAGGTTTGTAAAAGGTTCCCAATCAGCATGTACTATTTGATATCTTCATTAGTGGAAGGGGCTGGCTAAAAGAGGTGGGAGATTGTGGGAATGAGGGGCCTGTGTGCTCAGAGGCAGTTCTGCTGCTACTCAGTGTTAGAGCAAAATGTCACAGTGCTGTTGGATTGGGGAGAAAGGCTGGTCAAATACTGGGAACTTGAAGAACGTGTTTGAAGACAAGACCAACTGCTTTGGTGTTTGAGGTTGTGGGGTTTTTTTTGTGTAGACTACTGCCAAATTTGGATGCTTAGAGAGCAACTCTTCTTGGCAAGCATCTGCAGGCTCTGATCAACCTCCTTGTAATTGGAACACCCTTCAAAAAACCCAGCTTTTTTCCAGATAAACTGACTGTTGGGTTTGCTTTATTTTTAAACAAAGCAAGATCTCTTGATGGCTGGTGCCTGTTGGGAGTCCCTCCGTGATAACGCGGAAAGGTTCTCAGTTAAAATGCAGCTGAAGAATAATTTAAAAATACAACAGTGTGAGCAGGAGTGGTTATAGAAACTGTGGAGATCTGTTTCTTTACTTGGAAATCTTGGATTAAAGTCTGTTGTTACAAGAAAATCCAAATGACAAGTTTTATTCGGTCTCTATTCTTCAGGCAGTGAATACCTCTTAAGGCTCTGCAGAAATATGCCCTTTTCTAGACTTACAATGAGTAGACAAACATTATGTGTTTATACCAAATGCTGGAGGATTTACGGGTAACTACTATGTGGTTAGAAGTAACAATATACACAATGTATTGTAAATTATTCCCTTTTTATATTTGGCCTATGTTCAGTAGAAGATTAAATGCAAGAATTTATGGGCTTAAAAAAAATCTTTCCAATGTTGAAAGCAAAAAGAATGATCTGTAATGAGACTTCACAGTATATAGTATTTTTAAGGGCAATTTTTAAATTTCCTTATATTTTCCATGTAAAAGTATGTATTTTGCACTTCAAATAGGATACTGTTGGTTGCACTTACCAGCAAACAGCTGGGGGATTCTAGTGCTTTAACCGCACAGCAGCTGCTAATTAAAAATATATAATTCTACCCTGATTAGCTTATAATGATTATAATCCCCTTAAATTTGATTATTACCACAGCGTGGTAACCTCAGCCACCCCCTGTTTCATTGTGGGGCCTGTGAGTAACAAAACTAGTCATTAAGGGCTGATAGCTGGTTCCAGAAGGATTGCTTCTCAAAGAGAAGGGCTTGGGGGAATAAAGGCTCCCCGTTCCCGTCTGTCTTTGGAGGCACCCAGTTGGAGTTTGGTTTTTCTGCTCATCTTGACAGGGGCTGGTTCTGTGGCTGCAGGGAAGGGGGAAATCTGGGAAGCTGCAGGAACAAATATTGTGACTCCTGCTCAGAAATCCAGAGCCACTGCTCATGGACGGATGCAACAGGCAAGGAGGGCACTGCAGTCTGGATGCTAATGAATTTTCTTCAAAGCTACATCAACAGTGATCTTGTCTTCTGATATAATTTTTTCGTGTGTGTTTTTTGTTTTGGTTTTTTTTTTTTGACTTTTTTGTTGTTGTTGATTTGTTTTGTTTGTCTTTTGTTACCCCCCGCCCCCCCCCCCCCCCCCACCCCCCCCACCCTCCGTCCCACCCCCCCCCCCCCCGCGGCCTCCTTTACCCGC
>WTSP01021566.1:38675-50997 GCA_025331215.1 Actenoides lindsayi | reverse complement strand
CCCCCCCAAGATATTTTGTAGCTTTTGATAACAGGGAATGGCCTCTTTCTGTCTTGTGCATCACCTGGGTGCTTGGAAAATGATATTGTAGGACAGACTAATACTAAATAACTGCTACTGGAGAGCAGTTTGGAGACCCTGAGTTCTGGGCACGTTTTTTCCCCCCTCTTGCTGCAGTCCTGAGACATGAAAAGAGCCTGTGTCAAATACCTTGTCAGAGAGATGCCCTGATCTGAAAGTATGGCTTCATAGTGTCACTCAGAGTTCATCTCTGACTTGGGGATCTGTTATTAATGGAAGAGCTGAAAGGCCAATTTTAATATACAGAGGAGATAATAGAACCTGTCATTAAAAAAAAAAAGAGTGTCTCCTAGAGCATAAAGAAGTGACTGCATGAGTGTATTCACGAGTTTAGTGCTTGGGCAGAGAAAGGCTGGTGGTAGTCCCAGAACAGCATTCAGACTGGGGCTGCTGGAGCTGGAGAAGAGCGATGGAGCCAGGGCAGGAGTCTGGCTTCTCTGATGCTCTGGTGGCAGCTGCAGTGGCTCTCCTACTCGGTCAGTTAGGTCTGAAATCTGCTGGAATCTGGAGCTGCTGGCAGCCTTTCAGTCCTTGGGAAGGCCTCCACAACCTGGCTGCATGTCATACCAGACCCCAGACTGGTTTGAACAGCAGAGGCATGCTGGCCAGTGTGAAACAATTTGTCCCAAGATCTGTGCATTGGTGGGACAGCCCAGCTGGGTCTTTTTTGTTTTTTTTCCTAAGCTATTAATTATGAACTATTCTATATCTCAGATAACAAGAGTCTAGATGCCTTATGGTATTCTTTTTTTCCTTATTATTCTTATTTTTCCCCTTAACTTTTTTTTTAATTTATCGGGATTGACAACAGCTTTTTAATGCATTTTTAAAAAAGTATGTAATTTATATGAGATTTTAATGCACAGGTGTTCCCTTGCATTTTCGTTCCACCACATATGGACATTTGCATACAAATAACTGGAAAGGTTTCCTCTGTGTGTGGACAATTGATAGCTGTTCATTAGGTGAAGTCAGCTAATATAATGCTTGTTCATTTTAAAGCTCTCCTGTGGTTGGCAAGGAACTGAAGCTATCGATTAGGGTCTGAAAGATGCAGTTCCTCACAGCTCTGAAGGATGATCTCTGATCTGAGTTACAAGTCCACAGTCAGCTTGTTCTTGGGTAAAAAGAGAAAATTTCAGTGACTTCTAAATTTCCCTTTAGACTCAGCCTGAGACGCGAGGTGGCTGTGCAAAAAGGACAGAGTGATATAGATTTATGATTCTCTTCAGTGAAGAGAAGACTTGCATTGCCATGACATCTTGTATCTCAGAAGAAGTTAATCACAGCTTTTTTTTCTGTGTTGCTGGGTTACATTGCTTTGAGAAAAAACAGAAACTGCTATGAGCAGTATGAATAGCTGAAACCACAAGTCCCACTGAGATTACAGCCAACTCCTCCTAAAGGAAACGGATTCAACCACCAACATAGTTTTTCATTAGATGATTTTCTTCTGAGTGAACAAAATACCCCTATTGTGGCATAATTGTTTAGCTTTTGGAGATGTAGGCAGAGCTGCAACTACATGACTGTTTAAAAAAATAATTTGACTTGATGAGGAGAGGAGAGCAAAGCGACATTTGGCTTTCTGTTACATTTTGTAGTATGTTGCAGAATAATGCAGCAGGTTTTAATTTTCTTGGTTTCTGTGCTTTTTGGCTCTGCAAGTGGGGGAAGGAGAAAAGTCTGTCTTGCATTTCAGGACAAATCTAAATCTGATGGACAAAAGTTTTGGCTATTTGATTGAAACCTTTTGTTGCTGAGACTGAATGACTACCAGGCTGGCAGGGCTGGAGTGATTTGTGTCTTGGATTCATTGTTTTGAGCTGTTAAAATGTGTTTACTTGTGGTTAACAGGAAAGTTAATCTTTTCATTATAGCAATATGATAATGGCTAAAAATCAAGCTGAGATGCAAGCAGGGAAGATGCGGTATTCATTTAATTTAAACATTTTTTGATTTCTGGTACCTTGACCTTTCAGTACCCCAGAAATGTACCCAGTTCAAGATATGCAAAATGATGGGGGTTTAGATAAACTCAATTAAACAGGAGATGGCTAAATTTAGCATATTAATACTTGTCAGCTGAAATTTCTTCTGCATTGTAGCTGAAGGCCCAGAAATTCCCTTGGTCCATTCTTTCCCTGCCTTTGTATTGACAAAGCACATTGCTCCTCAGCAATGTTACCGTTTCATGCAGATGGACTCGCCAAAAGGCAACATTTACTTAGGGGTTTACAAAGTGTAGACAGTTAGGAATTTAAAAAATGATTGAAGAATTGGGAATCTTGGATCTGTGGCTGTTAGCGTGAAGAGAAGACAGTGGTTTCCAAAAAGTGTTTGAATATCTACCCACTGGAAGCATGATAATTTAAGATGCATCAAACTGGGCTAGCACAATTGGTTTTAAACCTACAGATCTCACTTGCGCTCATGTACTGCCAAGGCTGAATGTAGCAACCATACATTAGGAAATTTTTAAATATAGGATTTGCCAGTCAGTATTTCTTTGTAGACTTTTCTCATGGGAATTGTCTGGCTGGTTACACCATGACCGCAAAACGCCAGACAATGCAAGGATCTCCCCCCCACACTTTTATTTCCATCTCTCCTCACAAAGGCAGTTCATTGGAGTGGTGGCTGTGAATTACTCATTTTTTCCTAGGAAGTTTGTGAACAAACTGTTGGAATTGCTCGTAAAATGCTTCCTAACGTCGGATTTTTGCCGGAAAGCTTTCTGGAGAAAGCTGTGCTGTGTACACGTTCCAGAATGCCTTTGGATGTTGATAACAAATGAGGGACTGCAATGAACGCCTTGCTCTTTTTCGAAAACTGCTGGGCACCTCACGGGTGTTTCCGTGGACATTGCTCGGGGGATGTTTCAATGGTTGCAAACTGCTGGGCTTGAAAACTGCACCGTGAACCTGCCAAGCACTGGGGCTGCCCGTGGCTCCTCACCTGCCCATATTTAAGGCATCTTTTTGGGCAGGCTCTCATCAGAGATACTGAAAGCGGGTAGCATGTAGTAGGTGCTCATGAAAGTAAAGAATGTCTTTGCCTCACTCTGGATTTAAATACTTTCATTTATTTGGTCTTTAATGTTTTATTAACCATCTAAACCAGTTTAGATTGCAGCTAAAGATTAGGCAGCAAAACCAGATAAACCAGTGTGTTTTGTTAAACTGAACATTTGCTGGTAGGAAGATACTCCACGTGCTCCTATGTCCTCTTGCAGAGAGCTGGGTCAGTGAGGAGCACAGTGCAGAGCCCTGGCAAGGCAATGCAAAAGATGACACTCCACAAGAGATGGAAAGCATCCAGGGAAGACGTACACTTCAAAAGCAATAGAGTCTAATTAAAATAATCCATCATGAGGAAATGAGTATGTTTGAGCCTTATTCAGCAAGAGGGAATATAGCTTGAGAAACTGATAAAAGTAAACTTTGTCTAAATTGCAGAGGAAATTAATAGAGACAGTTGATTAAAAATGAAAGAGCTTTAAATTTAAAGCTTCATAAAAAGGACAAATAAAATGTCATTCCCATAAGCAAAGGCAGGCCTGTGAAAACCAAATAAAAAATGGAAAACAGATCGCAAGTTACTTATTTAAAAACAAAATAATCAAGCAAAACCCCCAAACCTGTTAAAAACAATGAAAAAAATGCAAATTCCTTTTCAAAGATATGATACAGCTTGTGACTGTTGGTTCACTGCCCCGTTTTCACAGGAGATTTTGAAAATTAGACTGCTGCTGTTTCTGGTCACTGGTGGCTCTGAACTCTGGAGTGAGGATGTGCGTGACCTCAGATTATTTGCCAGCAGCCTTTGTCCCTGGGTCTCTGGCTCCCATGTATGATTAGCTAGAGGGTGGTTGGGATAGAAGTGCATGCCTACCAAAAACCCCAAATACACTGTTTGACTCAAAGCCCCAGTATGCCAAGTTAGGCTGTTGCAGCATCATCTCCTGTACCAACCCGTCCCACCCGCTGGCTCTGGTCCCTCCCTGTCCCTCTCGCGTGGTCCCGTTGGGTGGGGGGTGCCTGAGGTTCAGAGCAGCCCTTCTCGAACACGGTCCGGCTGTGCTGCAAGGAGGGACAGTTTGATTGCTGCCTTTTCCCTGCGGTGTCAGCAATTTAGAAGCATGCTCTGAGGAAAAATCTGAGCCAGGGGCCTCTGGCGAAGTTCAGCCATCGCTGGTCTTGCCTGGAGTAGGAAAGCTGTGGCGTGGCATGGAGTGGAGCAAGCAGGAGAGCTGTGTCTCAAGGACAGAGCCAGATAACGGAGATAACTCTGGTCCATGCACTTGCAGCAGAAAGAGTGAGGGTGTTTATATAAATAGAGCTCTGTGCGACTGTGCAAAAATGATAACGCTGCCTCAGAGGGGTCTGCAGGCTTCTGGGTTTGTCACAGCTTAGAGGAGCTCCTCCGATTTATCTGTTTTAACCACTATAATCATGTGACCATGCATGGTGTTGGGGGTGCTATTAACCATTGCAAAGCAAGCAACTTTTTAATCATCTCACTTAGCTTTTAAGTAGAGGGATTTGCATGACATTTATTTTTTTATGGCTTTTGAGGCAGAAGACTTAAACCTGCTGTGCTTTGAGGTGCAAACTGATCCCACTGTATCTGCAACAAGATCACGCTTCCCTAGAATGGGCCTAATGGGCACATCAGCAGCAGATTGTGGAGCCAACATTTGGCAATGGACCCAGCATACCAGAGCCAGCTCCTATCTGGAGGCAGAGCCTCAAGAATTTACATGGAAAACACCTGGGATTTGCAGTAGTGCAGTATATATACCTGCGTGACAAGGAGGGCTGGGTGTGAGACTCCTCACATTCGCATCTCTCAGTGTTCCTATCATCACAAAGCCTCAGGAAGCATCAGGGCAAGTCTATTTTGCATTGATAAGGAAGTGTCAGCATGTATCGTATGGAAATATGTGCATATGATGTATTTTTATACACACACACACACACACATATATATATTTATATATGAAATCTCTATCCCATTCCTTGAGAGCAAACTTTGTTTTGTCGTGCTGTATGAGAATGTATTTGTCAAAGTGAAGGTAACCATCGTGTAAGTCCCCGAAGCAATAACAGGAGGTTCAGTGTGTGTGGCTGCTCTGAATGTAATGATCTGTGTGACTCAGGGCTGCAGGTGTTTCATGGGGAAACTGGGGGGATGAGTATCTGAGGTTTGTTCTGGTATTTTTTTGTTTTATCCGGTTTCTTCATTGCACTCTTTAAAACAAATGAGAGTGTTTGTCAGTCTGTAATGTTTTTTCTAAGTACATGCTGTAGAAGGGAGATGAAGGTGTCTCCTACAGAAGTTAGGTTTGTCCTTTCATGTTGCAGAGGCAATTCAGATAGTCTGGAGGGCTGCCCCAAGGAGAACGCCCATCACCTGGGGGAAACCAGGTAAGGAGGTGTGAGTTGGGTGCTTCACAAGCTGCATTCCTGCTAAATCTAGGGGAGAAAATGAGTTACCTAATTGTAAATGGCAGCATGCTTTGGTTTGGAGAAGGGTAATTACTGTTTGGGAGATAGGATGAGATGTGTATAACTTTACCCACTTCAATTCTCTGTAATCTTCCTAGGATAATTTTTTTTGTGTGTGTGCAAGTAGAGCTAAACCTTATACAAATGGCTTGTTGAGCTGAGGGCAGTCCGGTATCCCAGTTCTTGGGTGATCAGAGAAGGTGCCAGATCCTTTCTATATGGAGACATTTGGGAATTTTACTCCAGAAACAGGTAGTACGGATTTTCTCAATTCATAACATTGTGACACCACCGACACTTTACCAAAGTTAATTATAGTGCCTTTGCTAAAACTCCTGAAAAAGAAAAGTAGTCAACCAGCCTATTCCCAAATACACAAGTGATGGTCTTCCATCAGAGCTTTCTTGTGCAGCAGTCTCCAAAGGCTTTTTTGGATGGATATTCCACCAGCAGATATGGTCCTATATCAGGACAAGCTCATCAGTCCCTCCCCAGCTCGGGCATGGGGACTCCCATAGCATCATGTTTGTTATATTTGAAATTTTACTACGGCAGGAGAATCAGAAGGTTTGCTACAGTACTTATTCACTGGGGCTGCGTTTTTTTTTCTTTGCCATCCATCTTCACCTGCTGCATTCTCCTTGTTGCCAAACTGGATTCTCACAGGGTGATATTCATCTATCTCACCCCTGAGGAGTATATTGGGTTAGGTTCTGGGTACCTGCCAGCACTGAAGGTATGCTGAGTTAGTCCAAGCAATCCATTGCAGTTTGCATACTGATGAAGATAGGGCACTGTCTCTCATTTAATGTCGTGAAGTGAAATAATTGTTTTCCAACTGAGTGACCTGACATGACTTTATAATTAATTTTGTAATTGATGGAACACTTACTTTCTAATGACAGCAGTCAGTTGTTTGCCAGGACACAATGTTCTATTTACCACCAGATTGCTACGTTTGACCAAATCAAGAGTTCCCCTCTTTGAGCAGTGGATGATCCATGACACCGTGTCACCCACACCACAGAGTGCTGTTTAATTGACTTACAGGATTTACTCTGAAGTTGTTGGCTAGCCTTGTAAACACTTCTCTGAAGCATCATGTGTAGTAGCGGGTAAGCTCAGTGTGAAATGTGGTTATTTTTATTTTTAATGTTTACAGGTGTGGCTTTGCCCCCTTCCCAGGGAAAAGTTTCTTCTTGTAGTGTTGTGAAGCAGTGTCACTTCTGCTGCGGGGCACTGTTCTGTGCAGGAAGGACCACTGAGGCAGTAAAGCATGTGTTTATGTATGTATGTATCTACATATTATGTCTTCAACTCTGCTGAGCTGAGAGGCATCTCATGGAGTCACCAGTAGCTACTTGAGGTGATGCTCAGCTCAGCGCTGAACATGAAGTAGCCGAGCAGAGTGTGGTCATCCTTGTGATGGGTGAGAGAATAAAGTGGGCAGGAGAAATTAGCGTTGATTTGTTGCATAAAGATTGTTTATCCAACAAATAAAATCTGATAGGGAAGAAAAGTTGATTTCCTCAGGTGATTGCCAAGTTTTCTGCATTCTTGGAAGCTTCTGCTTGAAACTGTTCTTGTTTCTAGTATTAGTTATCTTTTTCCCACCAGGGAATCCGTGTTGTATTTAGCAAAAGGGTGAGGCAGAAGCACCTTTGATGAGAATGTTGGTTCCTAGTCATTTTGTTACAAATCGGTGCAAGTTCCAGCAGCACTTAGCGATTTTGCTTGCAGCTGTCAGCATATGACCTGAGTGATGTGCAGAAACCACTCGGAACTGAGCTACGAAAGTGCTTAAGTAAGAAATAACCACCACGTAGATGAGGACCTTATGTGGTGGAAAGTAAATGAAGGTGTAAAAGCTGTAGGGTCTCCTGACACAAAAGGGATTTAACCACGTGAAAAGCCATCTTTTGGGGACTTGGACCTATATGCACTAGGACACAGGTCCGTGGTAGCTGAAGATGTCACCTCCTGGGCCACCAGGTACAGAGGAAGCCGGAGGGAGGATGTGCTGGTGCCTGGGATGGCAGTTTGTCCCCACTGATGGGTCAGACCTGTCTGTAGGGTGGGGATAGGTTGAGTGTGGGAGGTGTTTTGTCCTGTTACAGTTCCAGAGAGCTGATGGGGTTTATATCATCGTCAATTCTGTGGGAAGCTGTTTTGGTCTGGTTTTGTGCCTGACCTTGTTTTAACCAGGCTTGTATTAAGCACAAAGGGGTATTTGAATGTAGATCTCTGCAGAGACGACGGTTCCTGACCTAGGCTGTGGTGAAGGAAGGCTTCAATCAAGGGTTTAGTTTGTTTTTTGCATTTCCCAGATTATGTGGCTGAAAGGGCCTTCCTGCTCCATCCACACTAATGTTCCTCTCACACGGTCATAACAGAGAGGAAAGAGGCCAGTACGGGCACGACCGCGTGTACGTGAGAGGTGTAATTAATGGCCCTCTCATAACAGTCCTGAGTCATCCTGTGTTACCTCACTGGCACACTGCTTTGAGCAGCAAAGAGGACCCAGTGCAGCTGAGCCTCTGCCTGCACCTCTCCTCCAGGTCCCGCGGGCAGTGGCCCCACTGTGAGGGTGCTCGTCCCTCCGCGGGGACCACCGGTCCCTCTGTACCCTCATACCCTCAGGTAAATCTCGGCTGACTGAGCTGGTGCATCTTTTCCTGTGCTGTCCTTTGTGCTCTCCCAGTATCAGTGTTTGCTGCCCTGGCCAGATCTGGTGTAAAACGACCCCTTCTGCTGAGCTATTTTCCCTGCCAGCTCTGTACTCTTTATTTTCTGCATGGTTGCAACAAACATTTGACCTATCGCAGTGATAGGAACGGGCCAGACAAAACCAGGGGACTGCTTTCTGCCCTGGTGACAATTTGGTTTCAGTGCCCATCAGATTATTACTTAAGGGTAGGGGAACAGAGCCGAGAGCTTACTATTTGCCAAAGATACGCTATCGCTGTGAAAAATATGTATCGATTGTTGAAAGGTAAGGGAGGATGAAGTTAACTTCGGGGAAAAAAAGAGTTGATATTTCAGATTTCAAAAAGTGTGAGGAGATTCTTGTTTTACCTAGTGCTAATTTGTAAATTATAACCAGATGAGAGTGACTGTTGTAGTTCAGGGGTGGTATATACACCACTCTTGATGGACGCTATGCGTTTCTTTTCAACCACATAACCTGCCTTGGGCTTGTTTTTTAACATATCCCTTTGAGATGAACATTTTTTTGGAGGTCTCTAACTTTGGGTGGCCTGTGTGGATTGTAACAGCCTGGCACAGTAGGGATGAGTAATACAAGAGCCAGTGTTGTTTCTCAGTTTCCTTATCTTTGAAGACTGAGGTCAGATACTTTGTTCTTCAGGCTGCGATTGAAGCCTATGGTTTGATTTTTCTTGAATATATGTATTTCAAGTCTGTGCTCTCCCTTAAGTGGTTTGCTGGCCTTTTAGAGGTTTTATTTCTTCTTTCTTCATGAGAATGTGTTGGAAGCATCTGTTTGACTCCAGTTGCTTTTGAAGTCTCACTGGGAGGAATGGGTTGAAGGAGCACTGTGGTGTTAAGTGACATGGGGACTTCATCCCAGTTGCATGCTTGGGGTAGCTTTTGCACCAGCAAAGAGCACTCTTCCAGTGGTCTGGCAGAAATCCAACAATACTGGGTATTTTACTGTTGAGTAAATGTAAAATACAGACAGCTTTTATGCAAGGAGTCCCCAGTAATGCCAGTCACTCCAAACCTTGCTTTTATGAAGGATGCTTGGCCCAGGCAAGAAACCTGTTATCAAACAGACCAAGCTCACCTTTCTGCTGAGGCAGGGCTCTGCTGCGTTGCTTTGGGAGCAGCCTGCAAAATGCCTGTCAGAAGGTTGGAGCAGAGTTTTTCTATAGGACTAATGCAAAAGCCTAAAAAAAAAAAAGTAGAAGTGTGAGGGCAGGATGTCTCTGTGTGTCTGGTGGTCTGTGTCAGAAAGGCTGGTGAGGTGGGAGTCTTGCCTTTGTACCTTTTTCTGAGATGCTGCATTTTGTGTTCATTGACCTTTACCCCGTCCCTCTTGTCAGAGACAGCAATGTAAGACCATCACACCAGCAGCTGCTTGAATACTGCCCGCGTGTCTGTGTCATGCTTGTGAAATATTATTCTTTGTTTAAAATATTTGTATAAAGTATCACAGCTTTGGACTAATTGGTTGCTCCTGCCAGACAATCTCAGCCCATGAGGCATCTGTGCTTGGCTTGTGTCGGGAGAGCTCAAATTTAAAAAAAAAAAAAAAAGAAAAAAAAAGAAAAGGGATGGGAGGTGGGGATTGTTTCATTCTGTGTGACAGCTCTTAAATGGGAAATTTCCTTTTCCCCTTCACTTTTTTTTTTTTTTTTTTGGTAATGTTCTGTGATTATGGTCCTCTCCATCTGGCAACTTCAGCTAAGGCTGCTCAGGACTAGATCTTGGAGCAGGGAAGATGAATTTTTTTGTGTGACAGTTCTGGACAAGGTGTTGGTTTGCAGTCCCCAGACTCCTGGAAATGTCTTAATTGCACAGACTTAAGTAAAGGTCTGTGGAAAGAAGCTTCTTACAGAATCTGTTTTTGCTCATCATTTTGCTGCAGTTACCTGGCCTTTGGTTTATTTTATTATTTATTTTTTTAAAAGAGTAAAATTGAATAAAAAGTTAGTTATTTCATTGGCATTCCCTCCACCACAGTTAATTTATTATGTATAATGCAGTGTTATGTATTCCGGGTAATTTATATAATTACTGTGCCATTAAGCTTGTCTAGTTAGAATCAACACATTTAGAAAAGATGAAACTTGAGTGTCTGTGGTAGTGGTTGCCTGGTTATGTTTTATCCTGTATGGGATTCCTGTGCAACATCCTTCCTTTCTCTTTTTTCTGCGTGAACCTTTAACACCAGCATAAGTTGTATTAAAGCTAAATGATTAAACCGGAAAAATATTTGATTGGAATGACATATATGTGAGACATGACTTCTTTAGTGATGTTATTAGAATATTTAATGTTTTCATTTCCTGGCCTCTGGGAATTTAACTATGCAGCCTTAACACTGCACTCCAAAGGAAACAGGGAATGGTTCCCCCCCCTTGTTCATTGGCAGAGCTCCTTGCCACAGGGTATTACTGAGGGCCAAAATTCAACAGCGTCTGAGATGATGCCAGTAATTAAATATACACGAACTGTTGGAGCAACTAAGATTAAGGCAAAAAGCCACCCAAAACAAAACCCAACCCTTTGAAATTAAGAATATTGGATGGAATATTGCTTCATGCTTCGGGATATAAATCAATATTAATTCTGGATTTGGGGAGAAGGTTTCTGTGGAGCACGTTGAGGCATTGCTGTCACTACTCCACCCAGTGTCCTGTCCCTCATCTGGTCCAGCCGGGATGCTCTCATCTGCCAGCTGGGATGTTTAGTTTATGAAAAAGGAAGGATTCTTCCTTACTTTCTTCACCTTTGCTGGAGCTATCTGCAGCTCATTCCTAGATACTATTTAAATCCCAAGACACAGTTTATGGTCATTTGTTGCCCGTCTCTGCTTGTCCCAGACCCATGGTTTCCACCTAAAGAGGAAGACACAGCTAGGGACTGTAAGAGTGTTGTAGGGCTGGGGGATAACTCATCCCAGTTACTTCTGGATGGGAAACTCTGTTGAGCTGTTTAAAGAATAATACTCTGAATTTTAAAAATATCTTTGTCTTTATGGGTTGTATGTGGACATCAGTCATCATACTGCTGTTCTTCTGCATGAAATCACAGCAGTGGGAATATTTCTGAGTGTTTTCAGCCAAGGACTCTCGGGCAGCTCAATGTCATGGATGTCCTCAATTCTCTCTCATTCCCTCTCAGCAGTTGTCCAAGACCTGATGGCTCTTACTTCATTTAAAATCTCTCAAATAAGGCATGTGCCAATCTGCAAACTTGAATTTATCCTTTTGCCATAATTGACAATCATTCCTGCCATTGATGCTGGGCCACCAATGCAGGTCTGGTGCCTGAGAGTGCAGAACAAGACCTTTGCTTTTGGGGCAAATATATTCCTTCTGAATGGGTAGTATGTTCATGCACTGCAAGTTTCCTCCAGCTTGTTTGGAAGTGTTATCAAGCCAGTCTTTGCTGAGGTTTAAACAGGCTTTTTGACTGTGTTTTCTTTGGAGTTGTCTTGATTCATTGGATTGTAAAAACTTGGTGGATGAAAGTGGGTTGGATTCTATCTGGCACCAAAAAACCCCCCCAAACCTGATTTTAGTTTTGTTTTTGCTTCACCCAGTATCTTCCCCAGTTATTGTTTTCTTCAGATTTGGTCTTAGAAAACGTATTTTTCTTCAGGAGTTAAAACTGAAAACGGGTTCGTTCAGCCTTTAGGCCTTTCTTTGCTCCATAGTGGTTTCTATCAGTTCCAGTCTGAGAGTGCAGTGCCCTTTGCCTTGTAAGAAAATGTAGAAATGTGAAGCTGTAGAGGGAGGAGGGGAAATAAAGGAGAAGCAATGTTATTTCCTCTCTGAAGTCATCACATACAGAGCTGATACTGATGGCATTTTAATAGATAAGGTTCTCCCCATCCAATATTATGATAGAAATTCATTGTGTGCAGAATCAGTGAAGTTGGGAAATAAAAAAAAAAGGGGGGGGGGGGGGGGGGAGGAAAAAATTAATTTGGGTGGGAAAGGGGGGGGGGGGAAAAAAAGAAATAAAGGTGGCGTGGAAAGTCG
>WTSP01021566.1:24431-38575 GCA_025331215.1 Actenoides lindsayi | reverse complement strand
GGGTGGGAGTGCAAGGGTAGGAGGGAGAGAAAAGGGGGGAGAGGGGAGGGGTGGGAGGCGGGGGTAGGGGGGGAAGGAAAGAGTGTGTTGGGGTGAGAAGAGGGGGGAGGGAAAAAATGTAATAAATGGAGCTGTTAAATGCGAGGTGATTTAATAGGATCTTGTCAGCCTCAACGGAGAGCTCTTGGATCCTAATAAAATAATTGAGAATTCTTGGGGATATACCAGCTGCTCCTTATAAAGCTTTTGTTCAGCCAAATTGTAGTCAAGGATTTTTTTTTAGATGTTTGCTTGATTGTACGTTTTATTTTCCTATTTGTATTTAGAGAAGGGTTTGACTGAAACAAGATTAATCTCAGGAAATTAGGGTGACACAACCATCAGTTTAGGGGCAACAATTTGCCTTTCTAATGTGGATACTTGGCTTGTGTGGAGGATAATTGATCAGGCTTCAGCATCTGAGCAATTGCCTCAGTTTATTATTTAGCTTTGCTGGTTTCTGTGTGTGAAATATTCCTTTTCCAACAAATTCAGCCTGTAGAGGCAGCTTTGGGGAAAGAAATGACTTCAGAGCTTTGAAAAAACAAAAGTGCAAACTTTAACGAATTTCATCTTGGCCAAAAGCATTTAATACCAAGAATATTGTAAATGCTTTCTGTTGGAATTACTCCCTCTGGGCTGCTAATCTGGGAGCAATCCAGGCATTTGCTTCTGACTTTACCCCCTTCCTGGAGATCTGAGCGCCTTGCTCATGAGAGAACAAGACAGGGGAAGGAGGGGCTGGTGGAGCTGTTGTTTTCCAGAGGAAATGAAGTAATGTCACTTTTGGTAGGAATTACAGTCTTTGCAACATCTTCAGAAAAGGTGACATTCCTCAGAAAGGAAAAACAGCTGATGAGAGGTCTTGAAGGTGTATTGAATGTTTGCATGCTTTCTTCTCTACCAGCAGTGCAGGCTGGATGTAGTTTTCTGTGTGAGTTGGTAGTAGATAATTTGATTGCTTAATCCTTTTGCTTTTTACTGGTGGATGGCAAAGACATCCCCTGGGATTAATTTAGCAAGGTTACACCTGCAGGAGCAGGATGCGAGGCCGTGAGATCTCCTGGGCATGGGGAAGGTGGCCCTTCCTGCCTGTACAACCTGGGATGTGATGTGGTCCCTTCTTACCTGGGAGCCTTCAGCTTGTCTCCACTAGAAATATTGCATAATCTGCATTTTTATGTTGTTCTTTAAAGAGAATCCTGGTCCTGGCGGCAGTGGACCCAGCAGGCTCTGCTCCATCCCTCTGCACCTGCCTGGACCTGTTGGATGGGTTTCCACCTGCAGAGCTCTGTTGCTTTGCTGCTGTTTAAATAGGGAGGGCGTTGAAAAAGCTTTTGGCCTTGGCAAGGGTGTGCAAACAGCACCGAAGCCAAAGACTGGCCTCCTGCAAATGGCAGCTTTGGGAGCTGTCAGGAGTTTTTGATACCTGCAGCAAATCCTTGCTTCTGCTACAGCAACGTGTTCCTTGGGACTGTGCTGGGGATGGATTTCATACTGCTGGAGATAGCCATACTGGCATGACCCCAGCCTATTTAAGTCATCAGCTGCCTGTGTTGGATTTTATTTATTAATTTATTATTTTTTTTACTCCCCTGTATGTTATGTTTCAGTGTCTGTGGAGCCAGGTGGTTTTATAGACTTGTTTTTTGGAGCTGAAAAAAATATTCCTCCCCTGAGCTTGCAGCAGCCAGGCAGTATGGTGCAGCTCCTAGAAGGGGCTGAGTGTGTGATGGTGCATCTGGGATGTTTGAGTGGGTCTCATTGTCCTCAGTTTGCTCCAGATCCACAGGTGTCATTGGCATTTCCAGTGAGCACTTGGCCTTTTGCTGCAAAGCCTCCGAGTGTCCTGTGACCTGTGCAGGGGGGACCCTCTGCAGCACATCACTTGTGAAGGCTCAGGAAAGGTTAACAGAACTGTTTATCCATTTTTTTGCTCAATTTTTTACTTCCTGCCTTTCCTGTTCTTACCCAGCCACTCAGCTATGGAGGGGGAGAAAAAAACCGCAACAGGTTTTCCTTGCAATATTGGTTTGAATGTTCGGGAAAACAGGAATCGTGAGTCATCGGTCCCAAATTAACGCTTGTGTGTGAGGCTGAAATCACATGTAAGAGATGGGTCACCTCTGGAGACAGGAAGAATGTGGTATCGTGCTCATAACTCTCAAGGCTACAGTTCAGCTTGTGTCGGCTCTTCCGTTTATAAAATTCTCTTTGGAGAGGCTTGTAAACACCTCTTGTGTACATTCATCTCACTCTGGAACTGAGGCTTGCAGCCTGGGAACAGGTTTTTAAAATAAACAGCCCTCTTCTGTTGCTCTTACACTGTAAAACTCAGCGTGTAAAAGTTTCTTTGCATGTCCTTGGAGTCTGCAGAGATCAGCAGTTTCTGGAGGAATTTGTTCTGCCAGGTTTCTTTTGCAAAATGTAAATACAAGCCATGCGTTTGAGATGGATTTCTAGATTTTGAGTCTCGAGGGTCTGGTTCTGACCTACTTGCTGGCATTAGGACCAATGGTTTTCCCTGCAACTCCCATGAGATTTTTGCCAGTTGAAAGACACTGGGTTTTTTTTTGGTTTTTTAAATTGTTTTCTTTCTCTTTTCTTTTTTCTTCCTTTCTTCCTTTTCCTGTGTGCATCTCCTCCATCCAAGTTACCTGGGTTGATGTTAACAGTGAGTATGGGAACACCCACAGACACCCTGGGGCTGCTGGGCTGGAGGAGCAGGCTCTGCCCTCGGGCTGATTGACTTAAGGCAGAACCATCTCTGGTTGTCTGTAAATGTCCTCACCTGCACACGTTGATGTAGCCAGAAGAGGTTATTCCATCCAGCTTTAATTGCTTCCAGTGCCAAGGAGGTGCCTGAGCACCCTGCACAGATTTCTGCCCAAATGAAGGGGTATCTTGGGTGAGCAAAGGTCCCTTTCACTCTCGGTAACTTTGCTCAGCTGCTGTATACTATTGTCAGGCACTACTGGCTTTGGCTTTCTTTTTTCTTTTTTTTTTTGGCAGAACAAGACTAGGACAATATTTAAATACCTTTTTTGTGCTTCATGAGATCATTGCATTTTCTGTAGCTCTTGACCTTCGTCATTTTGGTAACCAGGATTGACTTGAAGGGTGTCGATTTAATCGGGCCTTAAAGCCCTAATTGGTTGATACTGTTTAAGGAGCCAAAAAAAGCCTCAGAACCTACCTAGGTTAAAAACGAGGATCCCAAGTCAGGATGAAATTCCTCCTTCACTGAAATGTGGTTTAGAAAAATATTTCACCGCCACAACTCCTTTCAAGAGGTTGACCTTGGATCGTTAATCTTAAAAATATGCAGTGCAGATGAGGGATTTTTTTCTAAAGAGGGAAGAAATGCCACGTTTCTCAAAGCAACTCCCTAGAATTAGGGGGTACAAACCAAAACCTGGAGTTGTTGATATATGAAGTACAGGCTAATCCAGGAGAGGCAAGAATTTCATGCCATCAGAATTGGCATTATTTTGTTAATTTGCTTTTTTTTTTTTTCCCTCCTTGCTCTTCTATTATTCTTGTTGTATTTTGCTGTCCATCAATGTTAGTAAGTGCTTTAATTCTGTGTGAAGTGATAAAGCTGCAGCCTCGGAAGTTGAAATGCTCCTTTCTTAGCCTCCACTAAGGTGCCTTGTACCCACCCTTTGTCCTAGCTGTTCAACTCGGGTGGCCCAAAGCCTTCTGCTGAGCATTTGGGACAGTTAAGTTTCTGGTATCTCCAAAACTGCTGACGAGGCTGCTAGTTTAGCATCTGCTGCAGTGCAGTCTGGTGATGCTGCCCACTGTGTGCTGGGTGGCTATAGGTGATGGGAGCTGTAACACTCCTAGGGAGGGAGGAAGGGATTGGAGCTGTGGTGTTTGGCCAGTTGGATCCGTATTATGAGCATCTGTCTGCCAGCAGCAATGAGGCCAGCTTCTTGGGAGCAGAGATGGTCATTCGCTTGAGCCATAAAAGGGACTGGAAAATGCCACTTTGAATGCTGGAGGTGGTCTTTGAGGGTTCAGCTGGATTACAGCTGGAACTGCCTCGGCTGCTTTGAAGTGGTGGTGGAGCTGGGTGTGCCGCTGGCTGGCCACGTGCAGGGGAGAGCTTTGCATCTGAAACACAGTTTGTGGAGGATGGTTTCAACCATCCAGGAAAAAACAGACAGCCCTTGGTCAGGCAAGTGTGCCCTCCCCAGCTTGGCATCTGGACACTCAGCCATTGCTGCATGCTGTTGCCAGCACAAACCTGCTTTCATCTCTCCCACTGGTCCCGTTGTTTCCATAATCTGCTCTTCCTCAGTATGTTTTCCTATAATTATGTTTCTTGCTCCCAAACCCTGTGTAACAAGCAGCTCTGTTAAAGCAGGAGGGAAGCACTGATGGAGAAAAACAGGATCTGCCTGCATTCCTGGATGCAGAGATGGTGGTGAACAGGACACGTGGTGTATCTGAAGATGTTAAATGCAGAGAGTTAATGGAGAAGTAGAGCTGAGACCAGAAATAAGCACATTGTCAGGAGGAAGGTGATCAGTAGAAGAAACAAAAGCATTTGAAGCCAGGGCAGAAGAATGAAGAGGAGAGCTAGCTCGGCACAGTTGTGCATTCAGAAGGAAGATGTGGAGTTCCTGGTCCTGCTGGGGAGCAATGTGCAGGGCTGGAGGGCTTGGATGGGACTGACAAAAGGTGTGTGGGGCTCATTGGGGACCAAGGAAACCCATGTGGAGCTCTTGGGGCGTGACTTGTTCTAGTTTTTAATTTAAAAAAGTATGTTTCTGTAAATGCTTTGGAAGAGAGTTGGTATTATTTAAAATATGCTCTTAGTTAAGGTTTTTTACTGATAGTGGAAATTGGAGGTGACTTAATTTCTGGAGTGTTTCATATTTTATTGGCCACAGATAAGGAAGACAAGCAGGGCTTGTCACAGCATTTACCACTGGAGTGGCAGTTCCCAGATTTCACCCTGTCCAAGTGCATGGCATTTCCAGTTACACTTCACAAAAGGGTCAGGAAATTTCTGTGTATTTACCAAGGATTTTTCTTTTCCAGTCTTTCTCGGTTTTGAGAACTATTTTGCTGGACTAAGTTTGCGTGGAAGAATGTGTTAGGTTTTGAATGGATTAAAATATACAAATAAAGCGGCACCAAAAATGTGATGTAGGGATCAGATTTGACTGTAAATTAGAGCTGTGCTTTCAATCCCACAGCTGGTGGAATTCCAGAGCTTGGCGTGAACTCTTGTGTGTGATTGGTGTTATCTTCACTTTATCTTCAGAGAAACTGGGAGGTGAAGAGGACTTGGGTGTTTTTTGTAGCTGAGTGTTTCTTTGCACAGCATGTCCCAACGGGTGACAGAGCTATGACAGCATTTGCTGCTTCTATTTCTTCACTTTATTTAGTATTTGGTAGTTTAGAAGTGTCTTTCTGGAGCCACATGTGGGCATCAGCTCTGTCCCTCACTCTGTTTTGGGAGGGCAGCAGCTTCCCCGATGGCTCTGAGTACCACAGTGGTGCTGGAGCCAGCGTGTCCCCAGGTGTCGGTGTGGCGAGACACCGCAACTTGCCTGGAAGCCACGGTGGTGATATCTTGGTGTGTGCTCCTCATGGGCAGCCATCTCTGGGGTGAGCACCCCATTTGGGATCCTCACGGCAGGGCTCCCTGGTAGGGAGGGTGCTCATGGGTGGCCTGGGGAACCTGTGGTGGGTTGGGGAGGGCATTGTGCTGAAGGACCAAGGTGCAAAGCCTCTCACGGAGATGGTGGAACTCACCCCGGCACGCTCCACAGAAAGAGATGGCAAGAGATGGTCTCTAGATAAGGCTTTGAGTCAGCGTGAGTGTTCGTGTACGGCAGATGCACATGCCTGCTGAAGTAGCTCCTGAGCTGGCAGAGGACACGTCAGAAATGGCTGCTGCAGTCCGCGCTATCCAAGCTAGCCTACAAGCAGATGTTTTTGGTTTAACAGTGAAAAATGCAGTTCGGCTGGAGAACCGATGAAATGCCCTTACGTGTGGTGTGTACGTGTTTGCTCTGCTCGGAGCTGCAAGTCCCCAGGTCTCGTTTGTGTGATTTAAGTGCTTGTGGATAAATCACGCTAATTGGGACGCTGGGCAGAGCACATTTAAATGAACGCAATAAAGAGCTGCATAACTAGGAGCCTTTAAATAAACACTAAACAAATCATTAGACTCTCTCTGACCCTAATGGAAATTAGTAAATGGTATTTTTTGCTTGTAGTTTCACACCTTCAAACTACTTTTCATACACCGAAATAGATAAGGTGATGGGAAACGGGAGTCTTGATTAAGTTTCCTCTTGTTTCCATTCTGTGGAGGCAAAGCTGTGTCAAAGAAGTCCATGTGTAGACAAAGTTGCACCCACGCAGCCAGTCTGGCAGGATCGATTCCCCTTGGCCAGCCGAGTGATCTGTTGGCAGCTCTGGCCCCGCTGTCTGCTCCCAGGGGGCTCCTGGGGCTGGGAGTCCCAACCTGCCGATGAACAGCCACGGCTCTGCCCAAGGAGGAGGCAGGTTGGATGTGTATGGATACACGAGTGACTGGAGGTCGACAGCAGGATGCTCACTAGAGCTGCCTGGTGTTTCTGGCCTCTGCTTTATTAGGCTTTGTAAAAATTAACAAAGGCCATCTTGTAGTTTGAATTATGCCGCTGGAGATCTGAAGATATGTTCCTTTCCTCCTCCATCAGATCCTAATGATTTAATGTATTTTAGTAGATGAAAATGCTGGACTAGCACTTGAATAAGACTTGGAGTTTGAGACAGTGGGTAATAAATGTAGCCATGGGTTAAATTTAATTTTCTTCCCTTCAAGATACTGCTTCTCAGCACCTATTTCACTGGAAGGGCT
Organism: Actenoides lindsayi; assembly: GCA_025331215.1. Taxonomy (NCBI): domain Eukaryota; kingdom Metazoa; phylum Chordata; class Aves; order Coraciiformes; family Alcedinidae; genus Actenoides; species Actenoides lindsayi. The sequence continues at coordinate 31,668 of WTSP01021566.1, read as the reverse complement.
GTCTCAGATGTTACAGATGATGCTGGGAATCTTCTCTAGTGTAATACTCCTGAGAAGCAAAATCACAGCCCTCTTAAAATCAGTGGTGAAACTGAAATCAACATGATAAAGAGTTCCTCAATATTTACCCCACACTTACAAATATTTTGATTATGAAATATGGCACAGACATATGTAAATATTTGCCTAAATGAAGTGGCCCCGTCTTGCTGACACCAAGGATGGCTTGCTTTTCTTGGCTTTGGGCAAGGGTGTGGTGGGAATAAGGGCATCTGATACCAAGCACTTAGCTATAGATGATCTATAACATGGAAGACTTAATTTCTCATGAAAGTGGAAACCTGGAGGGAGAAGGTAGAGAATGTGTAGGACCAAAGTGGTAGAATTTCACCCCTTGCAAAAGCAGGCAATGACTAGAGTGATAAAGAGAGGTTAAAACAATGCAGATGTAACTGGAAAAGCTGGGTGTACTGGGGAGACTCGGACATGTTAGAAGACACCTTGGAAAAAATCAATGAGAAGCAGAAAAAGGAAACTTTTTTAAAAAACAAAGTCTTTTTCTTCCCATCTATCTTGTGCCGGGTACCAGTTTGATTTCTGCATGTGCCTGCAACCCTGCTATGGCTAATAAAGGTCTGAGCAGGTAAAGGTCTGCTGCAATGGAAACAGGGGGAAATCAGGGAGTAATTTTTAATGCTGATTTATTTGGAAGAATGGCTTTAGGTTTTTAATGTGTGAATGCAGTTCTGAATATGTAGGGTGTTACACATCAATATTAACTGGTTCCACTGTATCATTTCCTGGTTTTAATGCTTGAGGCCCTTTTAAAATGGGTTTTGTGGAAATGCTTGTTAACACATTTACATTAAATGGGTGTGCATATAATTGTCCATTTCAGAATGAAGCTAGCAAATGGCAATTTCATGTATAACAGAAGTCTGTGTTTAGCTTTTTTCCAAGATTTTTTTGTTTGGTTTTTTTTTTCAGTTAGAGCCCTATGCCAACCCTGCCTTTGTTCTCCTGGCTCACTCCCTCATTACTGCATGTGTCTCCAGGTTGCAAAAAACAGTCAAATGCTTGGTCATTCATCTCTGAAAGCTTATAATGAGCTTATCAGGAAAGAACTATAAATATATGGCTTGTACCCCTCTTGCACTGGGAGATGCTTCCTTAGGCCATGAATAATTGGGTTGGCCCACCTAAGCTAATTAGAAGCTGTCTCACCATTCAAAATACCCCCTGGATAACATTGTTAGGATTTTCTTACCAGGTTAATGGATTCTCTGTAGTCTGAATATTAGGTTGACTTTACCACCCTGACCAAAAATGCACTGTATGGCACCTTTAGCCATGCCAACCTGGGACTTACTTGCTACTAAGAGCATAATTTTTCCTCTTCTTTGAATGGTAAGCTCAGAGGAAAAGGGCAAAGCTTGTCTTGATCAGGCATTTTGGCATCTATCAGCTCAACGACCGTAAGAACTTCTTTGAGATCTTTTAAAAGAATGGCAAGATGGAAGCAAGCAAGTCCTTAATGTCCCTGGTTGTATTTTGCCCTTCTGATGTGATTACTTTTCAAATCTGCTCAGTGTTGTCTGGCAAACTTAACTCACCCGCTTATCTTCAAGAAAACAAATGTACTGGTTATTGCCTACTAGAAAATGTGAGTTGAGCTGTGTGGTTTTTTTTCTTTTCAGTGGGCTTGCTGTGATTTTGTTTTGACAGATTGAGCTGTGTTTCACTTTGCTTTCATTTTTCACCCTGTCAAAAGAATTTTCAGTGCATTTTTTTCCCCCCTTTTTCCCCCCCCCCGCCTCTTTCTGTCTGTATGGATCAGTGCACTGAAGCAGTGACTCCCTCTCCTCTGCATTGCTGGTTTGCAGCTTCCTGTGCTGCAGAGGCCTGAACTGAACCTTCCCAGTGGGAAACTCAGGTCAAACCTTGGCTGTCTCAGTGGGCAGCATCTTCTGCCATGGGCAGGACATGCAGGAGAGGTTGTAGTGGCAGGTGAGACTCTAAGTGGGGAGAACATCTTAAGCAGCCTGAAAGTTTTCTTTATTTTTCACTTGACGTGCTGTGTTTCTTCTGACCTACCCTGGGTAGCAGTGTGCCTTTGTCTGCATCACTTCTGCTGCTCAGGGTCAGCTGTATGAAATATTTGTTCTGCCTCAGTGTTGCAGGTGATGTGGGATGGTTAGTGTTCCCAGCTGCAGAAGCTGGTTTGTTGAAGTTGGTGTGTGCAGGGGTTTAGGGGTTTGACTTCCCATTCCTGTCCACGGCTGAATTATGCCCCTTCACAAGCCCATATTGCAGTTAACTGTATTAACTTAGGGATTCTTCAAGCTGTTGTTCAGGTGTGTTGCCTTTATGGGAAGAAAGCAGCTGTTTAACTAAATCCACGAGAAAATTATTTGGTTTATGTTAAGCTCACTTTAATATTGGCAGAGTTAAGCTGACCTGGCACTGCAGGGTTTAGTGATAAGTGAACATCTGAGCTATACTGATTTAAGCAAGGAGAAGCTGAAATGAGGTTTAAGTGTACCATCTTCATGGCAGCAGTTTCTAAATAGCCTTGGTGATGGGGCCTTGGGAGAATCAAGTGCGGGAGGCGGTGTAAATCCACCGGTGAAGGTGCAGTCCTTGCCCTGGGGAGCCACTGCTCTAAGGGGAGCAGAATTACAGTAACGTGCCTGTGTGCTGCCTGCAGACAAGACGTGTCCTTTCTGCACTGAGGGCAGTCCAGGTGTCATATATACACACACACACACACACACACACACACACATATATATATATATATATGTTGTGGTTTGTTCTTTTTATTGTGCAAATTCCCTCTATTCATGCAGGGTGTGTGCACGGTGCTTTCCGTAGCCAGAAAGGCAGCAGGTCCCTGTGGTGCTCCCTGCAGCAGCAGCTATCTCTGGTCCCTGCTGGGTCGGTGCTGAGGCTCTAGTGGTGTGTTGTGTCCGTGTCTCTCACTGCTCTGGGCTATATTCTCCAGGGACCAGATACTGCTGTTCTGCCTGCAAGGAACTGAAGTGATTGTGATCATGTATCAAATCCCCAAGTACTTTTTTTCTGTTTTTCTCTTCTAAGCTTTGATTACTTTTTTTTTTTTTGCTGGGCTGTGTGTGCCATCTTTGCCTGCTTAACACTTCATGTCTTGAAACCTTGAGCCCAGTCACAGTGCAGTCACCAGCAGGTCTGACTATGTTGTGTTTTCTAAATTCTCCCTCAGTCTCTACAAGTGTGCTTGGGACAAGCAGAGATATATTTGTGTAACTGGTCAAATGGAGGTTAGTGTGAAATAAAATACATGCATGTGCTCCTCTCAGCCTCCCCTGATGCTGGGTCAAGGCTGGCTTATTTTTTCTGTGTCCTCCCATTGTCAGAACCACTTGAGAATCTTGTCTGTGGTCCACTTGCTGTCAGTAGTAGTTTACTTTGCTTCTCAGTAAATTCTTCCAAGTTTGCAGACCTCCCCCAAGGCTACTGTATTACAGCGTCCTTCATGTGATGGGTCTGGTAGTGGGGGGCAAGAAAAAAATAAAAATTTCAATTTTCCTGTAGTCCAAATGCATAGCCCTTACAATTATGCATGAGAGGTGTTCAAAGGATGCAAATTTCTAGAAGTTGGCTCAGGTGTCTTGTAACCCCCTGCTCTCTACCCTCCCTGGTGCTTTCTCATAGTGGTGGGGTGAATTTGCCACTCCCTAAATGAAACAGAGGGAGAACACCAGGGAGAAACCCAACCAGGGCTATACCAAGGCAATACTTCTGGCTCCACTGGTCCTCAAGCCACAGCCCCTGCCAGGTGGGGTACTCTTCTGTGGATAGCACTACTGTGAACTTATCATCTTCTAGCACTCCTCCCGAAGCAGTCACTACTGCTATGGGACTATGGAGTAGATGGACCTGTTATCTGACAAACTGTGGTCTTTTTTCATAGACTAAATGAAGCCAATGCCTTGAAGCAAAGACAGTCCAGTGCCCAAGTGACACACAGCTCTGTTAGGGCTCTCTAAATGGCTATGAGCCCAGTTCAGGTTTCACCTTGAGTCCTGACCTTGAAGTGTGCACTGGTAATTCCCCTCTCGGATGTCCCTACAACCTGGGACTCAGCACAATAGTTACACCTGGATCTGCTGTGTGTGGTGCAGGGCCCAAGGAGAGGCTGCAGTGCAGTCCTGGAGTGGAGCGGTTCATCTCCCAGAAGGTGTCTGTTTTCTGAAACATTCTATGGCTCATGCCCCTCCTGGAGCTGAGCATCCTGGTCCTCTCCTCTCTCCTGCCTCCATAAGTTGCAACCACAGCAGTGAGTCCTGCAGCAGTGAGGTGACACTGGAGAAGGTGTCTTGCCAACTACACGCAGGGACCAGTGTTTGCATCCTCAATGATCGCTGTGTCCATGGGCAAGGTGCCTGTTCCCACAGCTTTGGAAAATATGACTATAGTGATTATCATCTCCTGGGCTTTCCAGTCCTAAGTCTCTTGGAGCTGCTGACTGAGAGATTTGCTACCAAAATTCCCTTCTCTGACATGGAGATGGATCGTAGATGAAAGGATGGTGGTGTTAACAGTGGAAAATAGCTTTTCCTTTCCACTCCTCCCCTGTGAATGTGAAATGCTTCATTCTGCCTGGAGTTTAGCTACAGGTTACGTTTAAAGTGTTTGTTGAAGCTGAAAGTGGTTACACTGGTAGCTTAAAAGAAATAAAAGCAGTGGCTTGAGACAGAAAGATAGGAGACAAAGCATGAGTGGGCTTATAACTGACATATTTATTGCATCCTTGAGAGCAAGAAGTATTACAGAGGACAAAATTCCTATAATGTTTCTATAAGGCTGTAAGAAATTGATTACAGCTCATCTATGTTTTGTTGCATGCTGCTGGGAGGAATCATAAATGTAACGCAACAAAGTTTTGAACATTGTGTTACTGCTGGTCCATTTGAAAAGCCTCATTTGCCACAATGAAAATCTTTAATGTGTTGTTCTTGCCAATTCCAGTTGTGCTCGCTTACAACTTCTGTGCACTGCTGCTCCCAGGGTTCGGGTCTTTCAGGCTGCAGTCCTTTGGGGTTGAATTGTTTCTTCTATTCTCAGTCATTGAAAGAATAAAAAAAAAAAAAGCTCAGGATTTTGCAGAAGTGTGTTTCCCACAGCGGTGTTCTCTTATAGTAGTTATTGGTAAGGCAGGACTTACCCTCTTCTGTCATACTGAGAGCTTCAGAGAAGCCTTTCCTACTGTTCTTCCCACTCTTTCCAACCCAATCTCATAATCCCCCTGAACTGGGTAGGGCTTGGTGCACTGGCACATGATGCCCAGCAGTGGCACTGGGGAGGGAGCAGCTTTTCTGCAGCCCTCCTGCCTTGGTGGGACCAAGCCCTGGACTTGCATCGCTGTCCTGAAGGAAGTCGGGGGTCCTCAGCAATGGCTTGGACCCCTGGCTGCACCGCTTCTTGCAGCCTTGGAGCAAGTACAAGTAACAAATCTTGTAAAGACTCATTTGGGTTTTGGCATTTAAGACATTTTACAGCCAGAAATTCCTCTCTCTTCTTGCTGTCCTCCCACCTGCCCTAGGCAGTATATAATAAATCTCGGTGTCTCTGAGCATCCATAAGCCACTGCTGGCAAATGTACTTTCACCTGTTTACTTTCTGATGCTCCCCTTTCAGTGACTGTGCATTAAATTGTTTTTTGGTTGGATCTTCTCAAAAGTAATGACATCTTATGTCACTTTAGGAACTACATGCAGCAGTAGAACACAGAGCTTGATTATGTCCAACAAGACTAAAGACTAAAACCAACAACAAAAGAGACACAGGAGTGCCATCTTCCTGTCTGCCACCGTAAAAAGTCCCTATTTCCCCTCTGCAGGGCTCCTGGCAGGGGTGGTGGGTTGCATGTGGTGATGCTGAGCAATGTGGGGCAGAGACCTGCGTAGCAGTTACCCTGGGTTTGAGCTTGTACCTGAGAGCACAGTGCACACAATGCCTTGTCTTCTTTTTTGTGGGTAACTTTGGAGACGACTGGATGCTCATTTAGCCTTTGCTCACCAGAGATCTGTTTGCAGAACAGACAGCCTTGAAGAGGCTATGGAGCCCATCTGCTGCTTGCTAGCACTGTTTCAGATGAGGGAAGTGTGTGTAGGGGTGAGTGCTGATGGACCATTTCAGCAGGTAAAACTGGTCTGGACCAAACTGTTAGCCAACCATTGAGTTTGAGTTGTTGCAGCTGTATTTAGCACACATCTGCTTATGCTCTTACGTTAATTCAAGAAGTCCAGTAAGCTGGACATAGGATTGCTGAGCTACATGAAAGCAATGTTAAAATCATTACCCTGCTGATTTTAAGCCATTGCATTCCTCCGCCACTTGCATCAATGAAAGCAGCAATTGCCACTTAGCTTCTAGCATATGCCTGTGATGGAGCAATGGAGAGAGGGATTTTAGTTGCCATTTCTAGTTTCACTGATCATAAAGGATGGAAGGAGTCTGGATCTGACGTTCTCTGAGCAGCTGTCCCACCAGATCTCAGAAGGTGATAGCAGAGAGCAAAGTGCCAAATCCCATTTCCCATGTTCGCACCAAGAAGGAAAAAAATCAATGGAAGCACACCTAAAATATCTGCACCTGTGAGGAGAGGACAAAATAACACAGCACTTGGGGAAAAGGATTCAGTTCTATTTATTTTGGTGTTAAGAGAATAGGGCTGAATAAGAATGTGCGTGGCATTGGTTTCAGAACGTCTGGCATTTTGTGGTGTAGTTTTATGTGCAGGTGAGGTGCAGCCTGAAGCTGCAGGATCTTGGATGTGAGGATGTTTTATGTGAAACTTCTCAAACAGTAAAAAAAGTGGTGATTTGGGTGGACTGAAATTTCCACAAATCAATGTCAATAAAGTTGTATTTCTGAGTTCATTTAGATACTAGAATAAGTGTCTTGAAATATTTTTATTTTGTTATTGTTGTTACTATTTTACTGTTAAGTGCTGGGTCTCTGTGAGCCATCATTGGCTATAGAGGGAACTGCAAGATGTGCTGAACATCTGATACTTCCTGTGTACAAGGTTCAGTCATGGTTTTAAGTGCCTGGCACCTCTAGTAAACATCTTGATTCATGTAGTGTAAGCTCAGGACAACAAAATTGGAATCAGGATTCTATTGGTATTATTTACTAGTAGTCGAGGTGTTCGTTTGTTTGTTTTGTTTTTATAAATAAACCTGGAATAATG
>WTSP01021566.1:0-24331 GCA_025331215.1 Actenoides lindsayi | reverse complement strand
ATGTGCTCTGCGCACCATGGAAAACACTATTTATTGTGTACTGGCGGCCCGCAGCAAACAAAGTGTAACGCCCTTCCCCCCCCCCCCCCCCCCCCCCCCCCCGTTTTGATTCTAAGCCAAATGGTGTACTGTGGAATAGAGCTGAATTGCTTGCTTTATCTCAGAAAACAAATGTGCCTTTGTTCCTCTTTTGGACTGATATTTTCCTTAGCTCTGTGTTGCAGCTTAGCTATACTCTACCTTCCCTCTTGATCTTTTTGATTTTTCTCGGACCATGCAGTTTTAATGGTCTCAAGTTCAGCCTTTGCTACTAGCTGACAGAGTTGTCCTTTCCGTGCCACAAGGAGCTGCTGCATAGGCAGTGGAGATACACTGATAAATTCTTTGCTTTTGTGTTAGTTTTGTTTTGTTTTGTCTTGATATAGTACGTATCATTTCCCATTCGAAACTGCTTTTATTGTATGGTTGGAAAAACCCTCTTACTTGGCACTGGCAAAGGAAACAGAGTCTAAAAGGAAAGGAAAAAAAAATACTTTAATTTAATAAGCAGTATTTTGGGGTTCCTTTTGTACATGCTACCTTTTGAACTCTGCAAACCAGCACGCCGCTCTAATTCACAATAGCGTCACTGTGTTGAGCTGCACAAGTAAACACTTTAAATGGGAGGAAGCACCTGCGTGTGGCTATTGTCTCTCTTCTTCCATTACCAAAAGTCTCTGGGCTGACTCCGCTCAAGCCAAACCTTCCAGTCAGTGGAAATCCACAGGCAGCAGTAGGCGGACAGCAAACCCCGCTGCCTTCGGGCCGCAGGAGTTGGGTGCGTGTGGACAGGCAGCCGGTCATGGAGGGGAGCGTGGGTGTGCGCCTAGGCACCCGCACACCAGTGGGCTACCAAGCGCTTGCACACCTCCTCGGCTTGGGCCCTGAAAGAGCTGGCTGTCAGGATTACAGAAGCTGGCAAGGTAGGTTCATGCAAGGTTTGCTGTACCTGGAGCTGTTGGTGGGGCTGGGGAGGCTGGTGAACCCTGGGGGCCACGGTGCTCTCAACATACGTAATGCTCTGGAATTATCGCTGTCATTCCACTTGTTGGGTTTGTGTAACCAAATGTTTTACTTAATTGATTTCCCGTTGAGTTTATCTGTTTTTATGAACCAGCACTGTTCTTTGGTGAGGAACTGGTTAAGGTGTCACGGTTATAGATACAACCCGTAAGAAGTTTACAAGACAAGCTTTAAAGCTGGAAAAGCTGGCTTGTGTAGGAGAGCCTTAAAGGATAAAATCTCTTTAGTTTACCCAAGACAGGTCAGGAGGTGACTTATCATGATCTAAAAATATCTGCAAACAGAAGACCTTTGTTGGTAGAGAAATTCTTTTGATCTAGGAAAAAGCATAAAAAAGTTCATCGACTTGAAGCTGCATTTGGCTAAGTTCAACTTGGAGAATACTCGGATGGATTTTCTGTCTCCATTGCTGTGTTAATACTGTGGTCTGTGCCTAACAAGAAATTCTGGGTAGCGTAGAAATCACTGGATGTACAACACTGCTTAGCGTTGTACAGGAGATCTTGTAAGAGCAGTGTCACTTTTGGATTTCTGGGTTTGCAATTTCTACATGTTAGAGATGTTTGGTGGTGTTGTAGTGCTTGGGGGGTAGGAACCAAATCTCAAGTAAGTGTTCATTTCTTGGGGTTTGAGACACCTTTGGTGAGATGTTAGTAATTATTTTATGAATCCTTCTAACACCAATTTCCATTTAGGAGAAATTGTCTTTGTGCCCCCTAGTGGAAAAACTCGCAACGTGGAAGCTTTCAGATAAATAGAAGTTCTTGCAAAAATAGTGTAATGTTTGAGAAAGGCAGTAGAGGAGAAGAGCAAGGCTGGAGAGATGAGGGGTCACAAGAGGCGGACGTGCTCTGTGCTTCCTCTGCTTCAGTCCTCACAAAACTATAATAGTAATTCCATACACAGACATACAGCCCTTTCAAATAGGAGAGGTAAGGCAATGTGAATAGAGGAAGAAGAGATTATTCAATGCTCATGTCAGCTGGGCTTGGTGAAATTATTCTAGATAACTTGAGAAAAAACTGGTCCCAGCAAGCTCTGAATCTTTGGTGATTGCTGTTGGTGCTCTCTGGGGATGTGGTGGGGAGGGAAGAGGAGCAGAGCAAAGCCCACTCCAGACCATTGAGTGGCAAAGGGAAGACTTAGAAAATGAAGGATCAGAGAATCTGACCCTGATTCCTCAAAGTTGCAGAGAATTTGTGAACAGGAGAGAGAAGGGTGAAGATGGGGTCTAAAAGAAAAGCTGACTTACGAAAAAAAAAGTTAGGCAAATTTGTCCAGCTTCCCTCTTTAATGGGATAACAGGTTAGTGCGTGAGAGGGACTGCTGATGTGGCTGAGGCTTAGGAGCCGAATTTCAGATCATCTTGATGAACAGCAGAAATGATTGGGCACCAACATGATGATGTATAGAGAAGACAAGGTTGTGTATTAGTGACAACTCTGGAGGGAGCAGAAGCTGAATGACCAAATGCAAGAGGAGGAGCAGCAGGAAGGATGGTACATGGTGATGGGGGCTGTTGCGGATGGCCAGCTCAAACAGATCAGCAGCGTCTTGGGGTTTGCAAAGAGGAGACAAATCTCTCTGAGTCATCATGACACAAGCGTTGTGCGTAAGACAAGGCTGATAATTGCCTCTGAGGGGTGCTGGGCAGTGCAAGGCAGGAGGAAAGTGGTCACGCTTGCAAGTCTGGAGATACAGCACACAGATGGGAGGCTTGGCAAATGAGGCCGGAGAGGGAAAGCTGAAGGAATTGTACTTGGAAATACAAGCCTGGGTGCAGGCAATACATTTTCTGATGCATAAAAGATTACTGTAAAAAGGATAATGATCAGCTTTTAGTACCCTCTGGGGGAAAATACTTTGATTTGCCTGAATAAAGATATTCAAGGTGCGGACTGGGGGAGAGCTTCTCACTGGGAGGATGATGAAGCAATAGCAAAAGAAATTGTGAATCTACTTCACTGGAGAATTTGTAGAGCAGTTAAACGGGTGTCTTTTGCCAATAGTGTGATTATTCCCCTCACTCTGTTGCCTTCTGTGCATCTGCTCATGACACAAGGTCTATTTTACTCATTAACACACCAAGTTGGACTTTTTATTTCTGTTGCTAGAGGTGCTTTCAGGGGCCAGGGGTCAAAATCAGTAGCAGTGTTGTCGGCTGTTGTGTGGCTTTGGGATATAAATTCTGCTCTCAGTGCAGTAATGAAAACTTCAAGTACAGATGTAGATAACAAGAAATTGCAGCTGTCCCATACATTTTTCCTTCCCTCTCTCTGTTTCTTTCTGGAGCTGCTCATTTGAGATGCTAGGAGAGCAACGGATGTTGATAGCATGGAGTCCCCACACCCTTCTCCCATCACTGTCATCCTCTCTTTTGTTGTGCTGCACTGTCAGTCTTGTTTATTTTGGTTTGAATTATAATCACAAAAACTGTTACAGTGCTGTTTATTTGCTGTGTGCCATGAGTCACTGTTTATATTTACTGCTGTTTGTGTTGTCTTGTCCCTCTGTCCAATGCTTGCAGCCACAGCTCTCCTCTGAGAGCCTCTTCTGCTTTGAGTCTGTGATGTTCCGTGCTCTTGTGAGTGCAGGGAAAAGAGAGCTGATAGTGAACATCCAGAATTAGAGTTTCCCCCTGCCCCCTCCTTTTTTCTTTTTTTTTCTTCTTTTTCCTCCTGGCATTTGTAAGGGTCCTTGTGGAATGAAAGATTCCTTGGAGATTCCTTCCCTGAGATCTCTGTGCTTAATTAGTCTCTATCTTATTTCTGCCAGGCAGGGAGATCGATACTGCTTTTTCTGGCATGCAAATTTCAGGGAAGGGGGAAAAATCATGTTAAAAAGCCTTTTTTGAAGTTAGTGAGATACCCATGCACAGCTCCATCACCTGCTGTCATCCTGGCAGAGTTAATCCCTTCACATGCTCTTGTCACTGGGGTGGAGACTCTGGCATCCTGCACAAGACCATAACACAGGAAGGATTTTGAGAGGCTTTGCTCCTCTTGCTGTCTCAGCACAGCAGCAGGTTGTTTTTCTTTGTCATGTCTTGGTTTTCTGGTGTGTAAAACGGGGATAAAGTTTTAACATCCAGATGTAGTTCCTCCTGCCACGGCTGCAGCAATCACCCCTTGGATGTTGAAACACTTCCACCCTCACTTGCTAGTGGTTTTTTTTTTTGGTCCAGGATAATGTTTTGTGATTCATCAAAGCTTTGCACGTCAAGGTCACTAAAGAAACCAGCCCTAATGCCTTTTTGTGCCAATCATCTCTTGAGACAGCTAAAGCCCGAGAAGCTTGCAGGTGCTCAGTGCTTCACCCTGAAGGTGAGCAGAAGTTGTCCAAATGCAGCATGTCTCTCTGCCAAGTGGCACGTAGCAAGGTGTAAGAAAAGGACCGTGACCTTGGTGGCTAGCAACATGGTGTGAAGGGTGGCCATGTCAGCTGGCTTCCCAAAAGAGATTGACTCGTGCCTCAGTTTCCCTGCTGAAGGAGCGGGTTAGAAATGCTGGGTAAGAGCCTGTTCTCAGCTGGAAAATCCCATTGATTCTCCACGGGTTTCTCCTGGTTCTCTAGGCTAAATTAAGAACAAAACTCTTCCTTTCAAGCCATTTTAGGAGGCTAAATGGGTCTCAGAGGGTTTGCTTCGAAGCTAACAAGCTTGGTTTCTGCTGCTCACACTGCTGGTGCAATTTCTGTCCCAAACAAATGCAGATACCCAGATGCTCTGGGTTGGGGTATCTGAGAGCCACCCAGTTGCAAGGTGCTCCTGGTCTATCAGGAATCGGGGCCAAACAAACCAGCCCTTGTGAGAGGCTTTGGATACTCTGGGTGGATGGAGAAGGGGGTCTCACAGTTCTTGTGGCCTTGGGCTATCCCTCACGCTTCCTTTTTTTCTATTCCTCATCTTCGTCTTCTGTAAGGCACCATTCTTGCTAGCCAAGAAAATTCAACAACACCTTGTCTTTGAGATCTGAAAGGTAACTTCTTGCGAGTCTCTCCTCTGTGTATTTATCAAGGAGAAACAGGCAATATATTTGTGTCAGCTTAATAGAGTTTTGGCTTACAGAGCTCCATGTGGGAGAATTAACAGTGGGCCCCGAGTTTGTCTGGGGTTGTTCACCAGCTCTGCAAATGTTTGATGGTGAATCCATTGTAAAATAGCTCCAAGCTTCATGTGCCTCAGTTAGCAGCCTTGAATAGAGAGGAGGCAAGTTTTCAGGTATAAAACGTCCATTTTGACTCTCTAAGTGTTCTCAAGTGGCCCACGGAATGTAAATTTTTTACTCTATTTGTAACGCAAAAATCTCTTCATTATCTCCAATTTATGAATCCCTGGTTTGGTACTTGATGCCCGTAAGGAAACGCTCATCTTTCAGTGGCTAGTAATCAGTGTCAGAGGAAGCGGGGAACAGACGGAGTGTTTTAAATGGTGTCGGTTCCAACAACTGCAGCGTAGAATTTAAGTCACTTACATTTAATCATCCTTTAAACAGTGAATTTCAACCTCTGCTGCTTGACTCGTGGGGAGCTGACAGCTTTTCTAATGTCGCACTTGAAATTTCCTTAAGCTGCTGTACGCTGGGACACGGCTCTTTACCGTAGCGTGCGTCGGTGCCGCGTCCATAGCCCCTTGTCCAAGCCCGGCTGCAGCTGGGTGCAGGGGTTGGGCTCTGCTTTGCCTCCTCCCCAGGCCTAGTTTCGGAAATCTCCTATTGTTTTACCTTTTTACTGAGCTGTAACATCTGCTGTAAATACCACAGTGAATGTAACAGCTGTTGAGGGTGGGATTATGGATCTGGGGTCCGGGAATAACAGCTAAACATATTCTAGCAATTCAGCAGGTTGAGAAATAAAGCGGATCAAGCTGTGGGGATGTTTTCCGCTGGAGGCAGGTTGTGCCTGGTTCAGACAGTGCCTGGAAGTGGAAAGCTTTGGTTTCCTGTGTTTCAGCAAGAAAAAGGTGCAACGTGGGGTGCAGCAGGTCCTGATCCTTCCTGGGGAGCGGAGCAGCAGTGCTCCTGGGGACATATGGGAGCAGCAGGCTGCAACCAAGTGTGTGGGGCTGTTGGAGCTTGGCTGGGGCTGTTGGAGGTTGGCTGGGGCTGTTGGTGACATGCATGCAAGACACCAACCACGCACTGCATGACTTAAATCTGCGTTTTATAGGCCTGCGTGTGTATGTTTGTGTGAATATGTATATGCATACGTGAATAAATGGACACCTGTATAAAAAAGTCGTAAGTGTTTTTAAAAAGCAGTTGAGAAGCCCTGTATATGTCTAGGATCACCCAGGATTCTGGTCCCTGGCTGCCTCCCTCCTCCCGCTCCCTCACCCCTGACACCCCCCAGGCAGTCTGACTGTGGATGAAATAACTTAATGCAAATCTTGCTCTCGGCGGCTGGTTGATGGCATTAGCAGAGGGAGAAGAATTTCATCCGTAAAAAAAATAGAGCTGGGCTGTTGGGGAGTGAGCCCCCAGCAGAAGGGGTTAGCAGCAAAGGGAACCTGTGTACCCTCCGTGTAATGCAGAAGTTGGTCGCCTTTATTTGATTTACAAATTGAAACAGCATTAGAAAAGACTGTTTGCCTACATGAGAAAATAGGTAGTTTTTGTTGTGCCTAGCAGTCAAGTTATATAGTCTTAAATTAGAAGCTGCCACTTCTATTTAGACTAAAACTTGCTTTTCTGTATATGCATGAGCATATTAGCGTTTCAAGCCTGCCGAGCTCTACCGAATGTGCACCGGATTTGCAAAGGAGCCCATTAGTGCTCGCGGAGGTTAAGAGCAAGGAGGGGGCAGCGGGGAGGAACATCTTAATGAGACAGGGTGAAGAGTTGACATGAGGACACGGAGCGCTTGGAGCCACCTTCGTGCTGTGGGAAGAGTCTGGCTGTAGCTGGAGGAGCGGCAAGCTGGGGTAGCGGGCAGCTCAGTGGTCCTGTCCCCGTGAGGAAGAGAAGGTTTACAAACTGTCTCTGAGACTCTCCTGCAGAGTTGGAGGCGGCTTGAATGTAGATGAGGAGATGATGGAAGAGCTTTGGTCTTTTTCTACCCACAACCACCAAGTGAATTGGATGTAGAGGGGAGAAGAGCTCCCATTGGCCTCATTTCCCTGGAGTTGAGAGGTCCTGAGGCAAGAGAGTGGGTGGCAGGTTCAGCCTGAGCTGTGTGAAGGACTATCTGCCTTCCCACAGGACAGCCCAAGAAATGGCTGGGAGAACAGAAAATGAGCATCAGACGGTGGTCTGTGCCCAGCACAGCTCAGAGCAGCCTTGAGGCTGCTCCCACGGAGCGGCAGTGGCAGCTCCACTCAGGCTGCTCTCTGCTCGGAGCTGCAGCTGGAACTGGCCCCTCTGACTTCCATAAAAACCTCTTACAAATACAGAGGCTCGGCACCAGCTGGTGATGTGAGCTGGCCTGGGGTTTGCCTTTGCTTTGACTCTCTCCTGGCACGGCCATGCTGCCATTTCTCCATCACCAGAGCCATGCTGGCTGGGGACAGTGGACCCTTTGTGCCCTCCAAGGTGCCACAGGGATGGCCCCTGGCCCTCGGAGAGTGTCACAGGGCTGCGTCCTTGGTGTCCAGGCAGACGGGTTGGGGCTGTGCTGCCCCAGCATGAGCTGGGCTGGAGGGACCTGCCAGGGATATAGCAGCCAAATGGGTCTGCTAGAGGTGTGCAGGCGTTCATTTTTCATTATTATTCCTTAATTTTAGAAGAGTTTCAGTTCCTGAGGTGGCTCAGAGTTGGCAGGCACTGGCAGGCAATGCTGCTTTGGCTTTCAGTGGGAGTTTCACCTCAAAAATTGAGGGACTTGGCCTGGAAGCCCAGTGGAAATATCAGGGTTTGGGGGAGAAGATCTCACGGTGGAACATGGACCCTTTTGTCTGTGCAGATACAGCTCTTCAGATTGTGTTTAACTTTATAAAAAAATATTTTTAAAAAAGAGCACTCTGTAGTGACAGGAAGAACTGAAGGAATAATTGGGAATTTATTCTGTGCATGTCACCTTGTTTCACATTATTGAAGTAATGGCAGAGCGCTCATAATTTCCTTGAATTTATTCACTGCTTAAAATTACTCACAGCATAAATTTCTGGGGTGGAAAAAAAACCCCATAACTTAAATGTCCATGAAAGTTGTGAGATGAACTCAAAACAAAAATAAATCATTTAGGTTATTTCATGCCCTTCTCTCCCAAGATATAAAGCAGTGTGAGCTGGTGAAGGGTCTTTCAGCTTTAGGATTTTTCCAGTTTTGTAATGTAAAGATTCATTTTATTTTGTTACCTGGGCAAAAATGATGATCTGCAAGCCCTTTACTTAATAAAACGCATATTTCTACTTTATCGCGTGACTCCAGGAGATGAGTTTTTTTAGAAAACCATCAGATATATGTGAAAACAACTTCAATGCTGCCAAGACCAGTGATTAAGGAGAAGTTCAGTGCTTTCTTTGCTCAGAACTGAGCGTATTGGGACTGGGTAGGTTGCAGCAGTCGGGTGTGCTGAACAGCATGGCTTTTTTAAAGCTCCTAGTGCAAGTGCATACAATTATATTTTAAAGTTTTATCAAGTGCAGCAGAAAATAAAACTTTATTCACTGCAGTGATTGATTCTTAAAAGGCAAAATCCTGGAGAAGTCCAAGGTGTCTTCTTTGGAGGAAACATGGATTTTGCTCTTTGTCAGTGCTGTAAATGCAGGTACCTAGAGGTGCACCGTGCACCTTTGCTGTTCCTCATCTGCCTGGCTCAGGTGACACGCGCCCTGCTTTGGGTGGCCTTGCTGCCATCATTGCAGCATGGGCTGCCCTGCTGGGTGGCTCTGAGCTGTGCCACGGGTTTTTTTTTCCTGAGAAAGTTACAAGCCATGGAAAACGGGAGCTTATAAAGAAAGAGCCTCAACCATATCACCGTATGGTCTTATAGTAAAGACAGTGTGGCTCTACTCTCTTTTTTTTATTCTTAACAATCTGAAGGCTTGGCAGGAGGTGTACTCCAAAGGATGGAGTTTGCTTTATCAAGTGCAGGGGTCTTGAGTCCATACGTATGGGGTGGGTTGGCCTTTCCATCTAGTATGGACCAACAGGAGACTGAAGCCGTTCTGGAGGAGACTGGCATGTCTGCTTAGGCACTTTGCTGGGTCTGTGAAAGGAAAGACCCAATTTTAGTTGAATGTCTTTGAATTTTGTGGTTTTTCAGTGCTGGATATTGACCCTTCCCTGCACTGTGGTGAAGCCTGAGGCTGCTTGGTTCCTGTGTGGTACCACCACATCTTCCATCCCTATTGCCATCAGCAGTGTCCCATGGTGACAGTGGCCCCAGCCCCTGGGAAAGGCATGTGACTTCTGCTCAGGGATGACCCTCACCTCTACCACTCAGCTCCATCAGCCTCCAGGCCAACCTGCTGTTGCCCAGTTTGTTCTTTGGGCAGTTTAACCTGTGCTAAATTTTGAAGTAAAAGGAACCAGCCTGATACCACAGCTTTTGTGAGCACTAAAGGAGATCTGAAGGGAGGACAGGTCAAGATCACTTGCTACCTGTGCTCGTACTGACAACTTCTGCCAGGAGCCCCAAGGTTGGGGTGCTGGTAACACTGGTCTTCAGCTGATGTGTGACTGGGCTGCTTCTACATCCTCCCAAGTCCCAACTCAATTAAAAAGACGTAGTTTCAGATTGGGAAGTCTGGAGGAAATGGCATCATTTACAAAAGCAAATATGCTAAAAATGGGTATTTCTGTAGCTGGGCATGCAAGTCAGCGTGCCAGCTCTGCCCCAACCAGCTGGTGGGGATGCCAGTCGCCACATGGGCACCCCACGGAGCCTTGGTTCCCGTCCCATCTGTCTGGCCAGATTGGCACCAGTGTATTGCATAAATAGTACATTTAGAAGAAGTTGGCTGATTTAGGATTTTCACCTGAGGTGCGACATGGATGTGTCGTGGGGATCCTGCTGTGAAATGGCCAGAGCGAGCCCTCCAGCTGGGAGAGTGGCAGCTGTTTGGCCAAGCATGGGGTTTTCGTGCTGGAGTACGGGCAACATAAGGAATCTATATGGAAATTAAATTGAATTCTGGTTCAAGATTGCTGGCAGCCTTCAACTCCAGGAAAGCAGTAGTCCCTGAGCCGAATGTGCACTTCCAGCTGCAGGAAAGCAGCTCTGCTGTTTTAATCTTCTGCCCATTTCCCTTTCTGATCTCTAAGATTTCACGTCTCGGCTCCAGCAGCTTTGGTTATATTGCCAGCACTGTTTGTGTACAGGAGGAGAATTTTTATTATTTTTTTTTTCCTGACAGTCACTTGGGAACTGTTCCTTATTTGCCTAAGTTCTGGGTTTACAGCGATGCAAGCAACGTGATACTATTTAGCAGTTGTAATAGAGGTCAAGGCCCTGTTGTCTTAGGTACTGTAAAAACGCCTTGTAAAAGGCTGTACATTCTCCAAATGTGCTGTGGGCAAGGCAAGCCAAAGGAGGAATAAACCCGGCCTTTGCAGCTGCTCCTTATAGATGAGAAACTGAGGCAGAACCAAACATGCAGGTGTGTTTTGCCAGCACCTGAAAATGGGACCCAGATCCTCCCAGGTTTTTCTCTGAAGGACTTTTTTGGTTGTATGGGTTGATTTAGAGCCAGCTGCTGAAACAAGTTGTGGCTGCATGCACTTTGCTCGCTGCTTTATCCCCTTTTGAGTTGAAATGCTTTGAAACAGATCCAGGATAGAACTCATCCACTACAGGGACATCTGTAATCTACTTTCAGGGAAGGTTGGTTGGGTTTGTTTTTTTTTTTGTTTTTTTTTTTTTTTGTCGTTGTTGTGTTTTTTTTTTCCTACTTCCCCCTGAAACCTGGCCAGGGAGGAACTGGGAGCATGCTCAGTGTCCCACGCCCAGGTATGAAGCAGAGGAGCAGCTGTGATCACACCCTCTGCCAGCACTTTGTCTGTCTGTCTGTCTGGGGAACCCAAACCGGAGCGAGAGGAGCAGGCAGGTAAGGAGTGCTGAGCACGGGCTTCCACGGTTTAACTTAATCCCAGGGCAGGTTTTTTTTCTTCTCCTTAAGACACACAAGGAAGAGGTTTGAGTAAGGGTGAATGAGTCTGGAGGAGTTTCTCAAGGTGCACCCTCCGGGCGACTGCTGCCGTGGCTCTTTGTTCGCTCCCGAGCCTGAGCCCATCCTTCGGAGCCATCTTGAGAGCTCCAGTTGATTGGGATTGTTTCTAATTAAGTTCCTGGGCTGTTGGCTGTCAGGGCAGGGTTGCCCATCAGTCAGACTGGCTTGCGGCGCGTGTCTGCGCGCTCGGTGCCAGCTTTGGCTTCGGCTTCTAGGTTTGGAAATTGAGTTTACAAGCTGCAAGTCTTACCAAGAAAAACTGCTGGGTAATTTATTTTTTTTTCCCTTAAAAAAAAAATAATAAAAAATCCTCTTCAAAGTCTTGCTTCTCTGAAAGTAGTAAAATTCTTACCCTGGCTGTTGTTGGGAGGCTGCTGGAAAGGGCGGTGCTGTAACCCTCTCCCTGGGTAGCTATGAAGTTGTGTGTGTTCTGTGCTGCATTGAAATCCTAAATATTTATGTTACAGTTCTGGTGTCTTGCCCTGATCTTCGCATATAGATCATTGTGGTTATAGTTCCTAAATGATTTAAGCTCTAATGAATAGTTCATTCTATTTCATATCAACAAGCCAAAATAACAGCTTGATCTTTCAGGATATAAATTCCTTTTATTTCTTAAGGTATTGTTTGCTTTTGCTGTTAAAGTTGTTTACAAGAAATTGTTCTTAAGCAATATATTGTTCACTTGTGTATTTTGAAAGAATAACAATAAAACATTACCGAGCTCCTAATTTCCCTTCGAAAAGGCAAAGTAACCCTCCAAGCATTGCTTTAACGGTTCTGTGCTCTTTCCCATTGTGTTCCTTAAATAAAAAGCACAAGATGATCCTGCCTTACAGAAAGCTAACAATTGTTTTTATAAACAGTGTGCGCTCTGGTATCTGTTGCAAAGAACTAGATTCTTGTTTATAGTTGTATCTTCTTAATGAGAATTCAAGTTGGTGTATACTTCCGTGTTTTTTGGAACTAATTGTACCATGATTTTAAAAAGCACTCAAGTAATTGAGAATCATCAACTTCTGATACAATGTGATGTGAATGGAGGAAGTCCATATTTGAAAGCCTCTCATGCCCACAGATAGTCCCAGTAAGGATTGCTCTGGACACACACTCAGTGAATTCCAAAATTCATGTGTTGTGACATATCAGCAGTCCCTGGACACTGGGTAGGGCTCCTGAAATTGGAAAGACCTGTGGTTCCCAAACCTAAGCATAGGCTTAAATACCTCATTGAATTCAGCCTTAACTTGTTCTCCCTTATTGCCTCCACCTGCATGTGCTGGGGGTGATCAAGGGGCCATGGTGGGGGTGGTTGGTAGGTTTTGTTCTTTGCTTTGAAGGACTGGTGATAAACGATGGAGTCCCCCCCACCCTCACTCGTCTTGTCGGGCAATGCAAACGATTCCCAGGTGACTGACAGGAAAGGGAAAGGTTGGCATTTACAGCTCTCTCTGAAGCCACAGGAGAGTGCTCCTAAAGGCATAGGAACGTTTGCAAGACAAGATTGTTGGGGCAGCGTCCTCTGCAGTGCTGCAGGACAGGGGTAAGGTGAGCAAAAGCACTCAGTTCTGGGGAGGAGAGGGGATGCCTAGTGGGTGTCATGCCATGAGCAGGAGCTGTATATCCTTCTGAAACAATTGCAGATGCTGGAAACTTACCTGTAGGTGCTTGAGCTGCAATAGTGAGGGGCAGGTTTGCTGCGGAAAGGGGTGGGCGATGGATGCTGAGCCAGTGTTAGTGCTGCTGCCCTGCCTGCCACTACCAGGAGGGAGGTT
Organism: Actenoides lindsayi; assembly: GCA_025331215.1. Taxonomy (NCBI): domain Eukaryota; kingdom Metazoa; phylum Chordata; class Aves; order Coraciiformes; family Alcedinidae; genus Actenoides; species Actenoides lindsayi. The sequence goes on along the minus strand of WTSP01021566.1, from coordinate 11,386 downwards.
GGATTTCCCCATCAGGCAGAAGGGGCTAATGTCTTTCCATGTCCAAACCTTACTGCCAGGTGTGATACTGAGTTTGAGAGGTTACCTCATCCTAGAAATACTGACTGCTGTTGTTTGCTGCCAGTGCCCTGTGAGCAGCATCCCACTCAGCAGCATCTTTGTGATAGTCCTTGGATGGCAAAAGCACCTGAACTGGCCACGGACTGGTTTCCCTGCAAGGATCATCAGGCTGTGGCCAGAGTACTTGGATGTTCCACTGCTGCTGTGTCGATGTGGCTCTCCTGAGCTCACTCCATGCTTGACTGATGGTGGGAAAGCCAGCATGGTTCAGGGGAAACTTTGGGTTGCCTTGTTCATCCATCCTAGTAATATCCTTTGTAACAAGGATCCTTCCTTCCTTCCTTTGTTTCTTGAAGTAACACTGCTGAAGTCCAGAGGCTTTACCTTCTCTATGTAGGATCTTCTGAGCAAAGCTCCAGAGGTGTATCCCTATTGTGTGATCTCAGTAATCTCTCTAGTTTCTGTAAGTGATCTGAAACCTCCCTGCTCTGTCCACACACCACAGCTGAGGGTTTCAGGCCTGGGGTGTGGGCTGCCTGGCTCCTGCTAGTCAGCCCTGTGATGTCTTCAAGAGAGAACCTTTGAGAAAAGAAAGCTGCTTTGTTTTGCTGCTTGCCATCTCCACAACTATTTCTCTGTGAATGAGTTTAACAGTAAAACAAAGCCTGATGATAAATGGCTTTCCAAAACTGCATTTTTAGGCTTCTGATCTTTCTACCTTTTGTCTCTGGGCTGTTCTGACCTATTCACGTCAAGAGAACAAAGAACCTGAGAGACTCTGATAAATTTGTACAGCCCCTGCATAGTCTGGGAGAAGGTCTAATTTGATCTGACGTTTACTAATCTGCCAAGACTTTCAGTGATTTGTTTTCATACCAAGTTGAGTTTCATGTGCTATAGAGAAATGGGTAAACATATTGCATTGGTAACAAAAAGCCCAGTATTTGTCTTCATGCACTTGAAAATTCCTTTCTGCTTGCTTTACATGGGGATTTACTCCTTTTGCTAATTGTCAGGTTGCTGATTTTGTTCACCTGGTGAAATGCTGGCAGAATATTTGCTGTGAATGATGTGAGGCTTCTTGTTTGGTTTAGTCTTGCATTGCATTCATATTTTCCTAAGCCTGTCGCTTTAGCGCGCCAGTTGTGAAAGTGATTCCAAGTATCAGATCATTTTTTCTACCCAACACGTGTGACTGGTTCAACATCAACTTATATAGTTTTTCTTGAATTTATGTCCTTAAATGGGCCTTACAAAAGGGTGGGAAGGTCCCTGATTGTTTACATGTATCTGGCACTTTGTGAGTAAATGAATGAAACGGTGAAATCCCCCACCGCACGATTTTGGTGTTTGGTGGCGTTTTCTTGGTTTGCTTTTTGGTTGTTTTTATTTACTTATTTATTTTTGTTTCTTTCTATTTAAGCATTTTAGGATACCCTGATTAGGTAACACTAGAAACAGTTGTTTTAAGATCTGGAATCTATATTCAGTGAAATCAAGCTAGGAGTGTAGTCAAACCCCTGGATCAGAAAACCACGTTTTACAGTTCTGATCGCGCTATGTGAAATCCAGAGTGTGTCAATCCTTTTTTGGTAAATACTGTTCCTTTAGAGAAATCCATAGTGATGGCATTAATGTGGCACAGGAAAGTTTATGCACAGGAAAAATTAGCTGTCCTTGTAAGAAGGGAAAAAAAACCAAAAAACCTATGCAAAACAGACCGCACACCACCTGCAAAGCCTCACACTATTAATTTTGATTTCAAGCCTGAATGGTGCTTTCCCTGACATGAAATAAAGCATGGTAACAGATCTGACAGTAAAGATGCCCGTGCATGGGGTACCAAATGAAGGTACTACCAATCAGTTTAATTTTGTTTTCATATCACCATGAGAATTCTGTTTTGAAGCAGAGACATAAGATTAAAGTTCCCAGAACTTGGTTTCAAGCTCATGGTCAAGTGCAGCCCAGCTGGGGATACTTCAGTGCTTATGACTGCCTCTCTCCAAGGGCTCTGCTCTCACCACACCACTGGGTTCACAGCTTCTTTCAAGGAAAACCCAAATTGGTACTTGCTGTGACAGCTTATGTCACGTAGCTTTTGTTGCCCAATTTCCGTGTCTGTTTTCTTCCTTACAAATCCTCCATCTCGTGCCTGGATGGGTGAGAGAAAGGAGCCCAGCGGGACCATGTGGGAATTAGGTGGTGGTGCCTGTGAGGGCATGTTAACTGCTGCCATGGGAGGCAGAAACAGCTGAATGTGTCTCCACTTTCCTACCACCAGTAACATCTCCGCAGCCCCTGGGCTCCAGCCAGCATAGCCAGCCCTGGGGCCTTGTGGCACAGTCATCTGTGTCCTCCTTTTATTTCCTCAGCTTGTATTTCATTAACCTTTTACCCTGCTTGCTTTCTGCAAACTAATTTCCGACAGGCACAAGAGCAAGCTCGGGGTTTCTGGCCTCCTCTGCACCCCTGCGTGCGCGATCAATAGACGCGACCTTTCCAATGGATGCTCTGCGCTGATGGAAGCGCTGAGCTCCCCTGCATCCTTCTCCTCACCTGCTGCAGCATCCGGGCCCAGGGCTGAGGTTGAATGCCTGCTTTAAAGCAATGCAGAGTGTTTTACAGCCTTGTAACCTAACAGCAGTTAGGAGGGATTTTGTTCTTTCTGGAATTAGTAGAACATTAATTGGCTGCTGGTAAACCTGGAGTCAAGTGTAGCTGGCCATGTGTTTTGTTTGGTTTCGTTAAAAAACTATTTAGGGTAAAATCTGTTGACAGCCTAAAGCTGTGTAGCAAACTTTGTTGTTTGGGTGGGTTTTTTTGTTTGCTTTTTTCTCCTCCCCCCCCCCCCCCCCCCCCCCCCTAGCAGCACAGGGGGACAGGGAATTGGGTTTGCAGTCAGTTCATCACACATTGTCTCAGACACTCATTCCTCTTCAAGGGGAGGTCTCCTCACACTCTTCCCCTGCTCCAGCAGAGGGTCCCTCTCACAGGAGACAGTTCTCCACAAACTTCTCCAAGATGTGTCCTTCCTACAGGCTACAGTTCTTCACAAACTGCTCCAGTATAAGTCCCTTTCACAGAGTGCAGTCTTTCAGGAAGAGGCTGCTCCAGTGTGGACTTTCCATGGGGTCACAAATCCTGCCAGTAAATTTGCTCCACCATGGGCTCCCCTTTCCATGGGACTACAGGTCCTGCCAGGAGTCTGCACCAGTGTGGGCTTCCTATGGAGTCACAGCCTCATTTAGGCCTCTACCTGCTCCAGCATGGAGTCCTCTATGGGCTACAAGCGGATATCTGCTCCACTGTTAACCTCCATGGGTTGCAGGAGCACAGCCTGCCTCACCAAGGTCTTCACCACAGGCTGCAGGGGCATGGCTGCTCCAGCACCTAGAACCCCCTCCTTCTTCACTGACCTTGGTGTCCACAGAGTTGTTTCTCTCGCATATTCTCACTCCCCTCTGGCTGCAATTGCTGCTGTGCAGCTTCCCATCCCCCACCTCCCTGCTTCTTAAATATGTTATCACAGAGGGACTACCACCATTGCTGATGGGCTCGGCCTTGGCCAGTGGTGGGTCGACTGTGGAGACACCTGGCATTGGCTCCACTGAGCACGGGGGAAGCTTCTAGCAGCTTCTCACAGAAACCACCCCTGTAGCCCCCCCAGTTACCAAAACCTTACCATGCAAACCCCACATACATTGATTTTTGTTTCTATTGTGTGGCTGGATAGTTTGCTATCAGCTCTTGAGGCAGAAAAAAATTAAAAGAAGAAAACAATTGTGTGAACAAGAGGTAGACACGAACAAGATCCTCAGAAGGGCATGAGTGTCAAGATCTTAACTGAACTTTATTTACAGAGAAAAGCAAGTAATTTTTGAAATTGAACAAAGCTTATGTCCTGCCATGAGGGTGCTGGGAACTGTAGTTTTGTTTTAAGGCTGGCACTACCATTATTTATATGTGTTAATTTTATAACTTGATATGAACATATATTTTACATTTTATGAAGCCAAAGTAATACTCAGGCAGTACTTGCTTAGACAACATCTGGCAAACATCTTACAGAATAGGTGAAGTTTATTAGAAAAATTAATTTAAGAGAGGAAACCAAGAAGTTTTATTAGCAAGCCATTCAGAAGAGAATTTAGGGAACAGTACTTTCATGGTTCTGCATTAGGAGGAAAATTTGCTTTAATTAGATATGGTAAGTGATCAATTCTGCATGCTATGATTAGGAGGACAGCTTGAGTAATTATATATACAATAAGATGTCTAAGTCCATGAACATCTGTTCCTAATCATCAAACTCAAAATATAGAAAAAGCTTACATTTGTATTCATTTTGTATACAGAAACCCAAATCCAAAATATTTTATTGTGATCTTTATGCAAAAATGTAATCAGTATTTTTAATAATAATTTTTAAAAAAGCAAATTATATGCCATATTTTCATTAACATAACTGAAAAGAAAATGATACAGATAAGCATTTAAGGAGGCAGAGGTACCACCTTATTTATGGCCTGCCTATACATAACATGTATAATCAGTATTTATTTTTCTTTTTAATATAATAATTATACTGGTACAACTACTGGTGTGGCTATAATTACAGCAATATGAATGTGCCTTATATTTCACAGGATTTATTCTCCTTATGATGAAAAAAAAATAAAAATCTATATATTAGTATTAAATACCTTTGTAGAGATATAAATGCACCAATACTTGTAGAATAGAAAACAAAGGACAGAAATACATTCCCTCAATTATCTTAAGTAATCTAGAGGAAGACATTTTGACTTCTTTCTCAGGCAGTTTAAAAAAAATCTTTTTTTCTCTTTGTTTGTTTAACTTGGATCATACTGTATTCTAAAGACAAATTGGGGAATGATAATTTTTGAGAGATAAGGTGTGAGAGTTAAAGTGTATACTCATGGAGCCCCACAAAATTTTTCCAGTAGTAGATTGGGACTTCCTAAATAAAAAGGCAAGGATATGAAATAAGATAAAGCAGTATCACCACTCACCCATACTGAAGACAATGTTTTTGTAACCATATCTATCAGAAAGTTCTAACAAGAACCAGAATTCTGATTTTCTTCCCTTATAAGTTCTTTTGCTGTTCTCTGTTTCAGCAACTTAAAAAAAAACCAAAAAAAAAACCACCCCACAAAACAAAGCAAACAAAACAAACAAAAAAACACCAACCCAAACAAACAAACAAAAAACCCAACCCAACCCCAAACCAAAACCAAATAAAGCAAATAAAAAAAATGAACAACAAACTAATCCAGACAACTCTACTATCTTACTGGCATTTTAGCAGGACAGTAACTGATGAAAGCCAAGTGTAATTTTCATTGCAAGCTAGAGATTTCCCAGAAAGGAAGTTTGCCTGTACTGCCAATTTCACAGTGGAGGCTTTAATTATAAAATCCATATAATAAACTATTGCTCATTAATTGACTAACAGAACTGGAAAGGTAGAAATTCTGATCCCTAAAATTATCCATTGCCAAAGTTCCTCTTTTATTTTTTACTTTTTTTTTTTTTTCTTTTGAGAAATAGGATTTTTGTTTACATCATATACTTATTTCTTGTTTTTCTCGGAAGCTGTGGGAGTACTAGAAATGTGAGAGCTCAACAACTGCAAACCAGCAGGAAAGATATTTTAAACACTTTATTTCTGTCTTTCTTCTTCTTCACCTATATTGATGTTAAATGACCAGTTCATCTCTTTGAGAAAGAAAAGACACAGGAAAGGTTTTGAAACTCCTTTCAGTAGAAATCTCTTTAATGTTGAGAACTTTGATTTCTGGTCTGTCAAATTTTATGTTTCTGAGGGCTCTCTGACTTGAAATCCTTGGCCATGCAGCTAACTCAGCTATGGTACTAGTCTTCTGATCGGTGGATTGTTGCTTTCTGTGACAGATTCCCTATTTTATTACAATGCACCATTTGGGTCAGACTTATTTCTCTATTGTCAGGATTTACTGCTTAATCCCAGAAACACTGAGATACACTTCATAGCAAAGAATATGGTCTCTGGGGAGGAAATCTATTTAAAAAGAAAATCAGTTTTTAAGGTAATCAAAATGTTATTTCTGGTAATTTTCTGTTTAATTTCAAATGTAAATACTTGCTTTCTCATCACTTCAAATCCAAAAGGTAAGATAGACATCTCTAAAATATGGAAATATATATATGGATGTGTCTGGAGTCAGATTCCTAAAAAGAGGTTATCAAGTCACTGAATCTTTTTTTTTTACAAAAGTATTATGCTAGCAAAGTTCAGCGCTTTCCCTTGTTCGCGCTATTTCCTTACCACATTGAACTTCTCTGTTTACATAACAGAAGTCTCAGTAGTTGCCTTTTTTCCTCACAGCCATACTTACTTCCAAGTTTTTTGATAGTATGACAGTTGATAGCCATACAATTAACTGCCAACAAGACCATGCATTAATTGCATTTACTATGCAACTTCGATTGCTCCACGAGCATTCTGCTCACTTGCTAACTCCTTTCAGGACAGTTTTGAATATCCCACAGCTCTTCAAATGGCTGAGAGCATGGCACAAACATCCAGAGGAGATGCATGGTAGGCCAGTAAAAGCTGCAATTTTAAGGTTTGGCATATCTCAGGGACTGCTGGAAAAAAAAGAGAGGCACTTAATCTCATCAGGAAGCTGGGAATCTCACTTTCAAAAGGGCTATTTTTACACCTAGAAATCTTCGGAGAAACTTTGAAAAAAATGCTCCATTGTCACTGATGCCAGCCAAGCTCCCTTAGTGCTAACAACTTTTGTAGTGTTGGTTTTTCCCAAGACTAGGATTTGAAAGATACCTACTGGTGCATCAGTTAATGTGTGTTCACAGCCTACTACAAACAAGGCAATCTTTAGCAGATGTCAAGCTGAGTCAAAGCCTAACCTGAAACTTCATTGCATGTTAACTAACTCTGAACCCTAGTTCAGGACAGATGACTGTAACAGTGAGGGAAAGATACTAGTGAGGGCTGAGTTATCAAATTGTTCACCCCTGTCCAAAGAGGTTAGTCCTGATGGTTCCCATCCTTCCAGTGGATCTCACAGGACCTGACCTGAGACAATTCAACTCCCCAACCTGGCAGACAATGAATCTTTCTTTATCGTTTTGCTCAGGATTGTTTTTCTGCCAAATGGGATCAGCCGTGGAGGAGTCCTAAGTGTGCCAAAACTAGTGCGAAGAGGAGTGTGGGGGAAAAGGTGCTGAATGAGTTGCTAGATCAGCTCAAGCCATGACATGTACCTCTGCCCTCACACCTGCTTTCAGTATGACATAATATAAAGGGTGCTGACAAAGGAACTCCGGCAAGACTTGCTGTTGTATTTGGAGGAGACACCATACCAAAACATGGCTTCTCTGCCAGGAGTTGCTACCTGCACAGCAGGCAGAGGAATGGCATGGGTGCCGATGCCTCAACCAGCACTGTGTACAGCTAAACCCCCAGTGAAGGCTCTTGACTTTGCACTTTTGAAGTGGCTGAGGCAAAACCTCATGTTCCTTTCTGACAGCTCTGGTTGAAACCTGCAGCAGAGAGGTGGGAAGGGGAGGTGGCGTTAGCAACATCTCAAGCGGTTGTGGCAAGGTGTCTTAGTGCTGGTGTGTCATCCCCATACAAACAATGACTGTCCCTGAGCGAGAGGAGTTGAATAACCATACCAATATTGTCAGAAAACTTCCCTCTTTAGACAGAGCTTTAATTATTGTCTTACTAGTTCATGTGACATCAGCTCTACAAAGCACATTGTGAGGTATTAAAAATACTATTTCTCAGTTTCTCACTGAAACAAAGAATACTCTTCCCCTCTTCCCTTTCTCTCACCTGGGCCTCTGTAATTCATCCCTTGGCACTGCAGTGGTCTGGCTTTCTAAAAAGAAGAATCTGAAAACGAGACTCAAAATATTACAACTCTCTGCCCTAATAAAGTGTGAAGTGGCTCATCTATAACCTCTGCTGTCAAAAAAAATGTATTAGTGTGTAACATGGTACTCAGGCTTTATTGACACTTACAAATTATTCTTATCCTCTAAAACAAATCTTAAAAACATTCTGCCAGCATTATAATGTCCTGTTTTAGTCTACGGAATTCTGTTAATAAGTACCTTGGAAGCAGGTGTAAGCAACAGATAGGCAGGACTCAAAAGTTTTGAAAATGAGATTCTAGAATGGAAAATAAGAAAATAGATAATTAATTTTAGGAGGGAAAATAAAAGTTTCTACAGTGTGCAGATAAACAGCGGTTTACATGGCAGAGGAATAGCTCCTATATAATTGAATGATGTAGGATTTTGAATTACAATACGGTGACACTTTTCATGCCTGTGATATATAGCATTGTAAACAGACTTTGTGCATGTCCAGAGGTGCGTGTGACATTGTGAACTGTATTATTTCACATCTTTGTGCCTTTATTTGTGACCTGTGTAATACCCTTATACTGTATGTGCTACATGGTAGCTTTGTTTGGGGAGCTGGGGAGTGGGCACAAGAAGTGCTCCGGAAGGTTCAATGTCCGATTCTGCTCTTCTACTCTTCTGGGTGGTTCTTGTGCAGGACAGTATGCCATAAAGACTGCTTTGCCTCTTTATTGGCAAGCTCATGGCTTAGCTTGGAAGTTGCAACAGCTGCAGCCCAGCATCCCTCCACTCAGCTTTGGTACCCCTAAGGGCAATGAGACAGCTCTTGCAGAGTGCCTGTGGGCCAGACAGAAGTTTGCTCTTCCTTGGTGATGATGAAGGTGTGTGATATAGATTGTGATTGTTTAGGTTATAAATGTGTTCCAGTATAATAATAGTCTCCAGACTATTGCTGGGTGAAACCCATATGCATGAGGAAAGAGTTTCTAAACTAGGCAATCACAATCTCTATCACACGCTTTCATCATCACAGCTCCCACAAAAGTCAGGGGCAAACAGATAAAGTAAAGTAGCACCAGTAAATAAAAATAAATAAAATCACTACTCTTGGGGCTTTTTTTCTCCTGGAGCTTTATTTTCACATGGAAAAGCGACACGTTGGACTGCTACTGCAAATGCTGGGTGAGAAAAACATATCATGCTTCAATGAAACAAGCACACCAGGAAACCTGATTTGCCAACAAAGGGCAGTGGATGCCCTCCTGAGGAAGACATGACTTACCAATGCTTGTGAAATAAATGTCTTTACAACTCTGTGAACTTCACTCTGCAAGTGGGGCTGTGGACTCAGCTTTCTAAGACACAACTCTAACTCTCTAAGGTGGCTTTTACTGGTGTAGATCTGCCTAGCTCATAATTTCAAACTCTTGAAAGGAGAAAGATAGAGCTGTAATGATCAAGTTCAGCTACAGCCAGAAGTCTCAGCCCTCCACTTGGTGAAGTGGCAGCAGTACACTTGATAAAAAGGCTAGATGTTCAGGGTCTACAACTACTTGATTCTGGCATGAGACCGTGTGCACGCATGTACATGTAACAAGGAAGAGGGGGGAAAATCCATGAAAAATCAAAGGATTTTGGCACAGCATGGCTTTTACGTGATGAAAATGTGTGAACGGTGTAAAATGCAGCAATAATTTTGCCTAATGTACCTAAATTTCATAACACGGGCATTTTGCAGTTGAATTAATCTCGTATCCCTTGCTGATTATTATAGCTGCTCTAAGTTTACCATGCCTGACTGATTTTTTCAGATAAGCATTAAGGGATTAATAAGATTCAGAATTGTATCTTATTAATTACAACCACACTTTAACGTGAAGTGTGTACCTAAATCACATAAAGTCCTTCGACAATCCATATTCCACTGCAAATGAATTTATCTGATGTAAAAGTATTGCCTGGCTCTTGGCAGAGCCGTCAGGGAGTAAATGTAGAAGACTAGGCCTGTGCTTAGTGCTATGCACTGGAGGGGTAGATACGGCTGGATTCAAGGAGAACAAACGTGGTAGACGTGTCCCGCTCCTGCATGTATCGGGGCCTGGAGGCTGCAGCTCAAGCAGCATCGGCGGCACAGACCGCTTGTAATCCTGCCAGGCTTCGTGACTTGATGTGGAAGAAAATAACCAGCGTGGATTTTGCCTTTTTTGGGGGTGAAATGTGCCGGGTTCCGACGGAAACGCACGTAACTCCCGTGCCGTGAACCGCTGCTGTGCCGCAGCGCGGGACCCGCCGCACGGCCCGAGCGGGCTCCGCCGGTGCGTGAGCTGCCTCCGGCAGGGCCCGTCCCCACGGGCACGCACGGACACGCACCCCGCGTCCGGCGGGGATCCCGGGCGGCGGCTGAGCCGCCGCGCAGGATAGATGCCCTCATCACACGGGCAGCTGCGGCGTGGCGGAATGAGAGTGGGGCGTGATGTCGGCGACTTCGGTGTCACCGAGTCCGGCACGAACGTCTTGTCCCGCAAAGTTTTCAGCCCGGCTTGGCCGCAGGCAGTGTCTCTCCGTGATGTTTCTTTGCCTTAGTTTTAGTGTCTGTGAAAGGCTTAGTTTGTTCTTTTAGCAGCACATCGCGGACATGTTGCGTGTTGTGAGCAGGGCTGAGTAGTTACTTACTTTTTGCTTTTCATGAGGCATTTTTAGTGCTATTCAGTCGGGGACGGACTGAAGAGCGACAGTCGTTCGTGGCCGGGCAGCGCAGAGACAGTGTTACCTAAAAACGGTTGCGCCGAGGAAAGGCGCGTTTTCGCTTGGAAGTGAAGAACGAAGTTTGTCACGGTTTGACGCAGGCTGTCTCGGCGTGGCACGAAGTCGCTGACAGTCAGGGAGGTGTTTCCTGCCAGCAGAGCCTCACAACTTGGCGGAGCCTTTGGGGCCTTTAGAAAAAAAATAGTGCATTCCTCGCCCAGGAAAGCTGTACCTGCCGCCTCACGAAATAGGTCCTGAAACTGCTACTGCGGGAGGCGGATGTACGAGGCAGCAGGAGAAGCGCGGGGGAGCGGGGGGGAAGGGGGGCATTTGCAAACCTCATTTGGACTAGACCAAGAGCCCGGGAGCTGCGGCTCAGGGCTCGGCGGGGTGCCGCTGTCCGCGGGACGGCTCGGCCTGGCCGGAGGGGCCGCAGCGCCGCCGACATGCCACGGGAGAATTCCTCAATGGCGCTGCTGGCCACGCCCACTCCCCGGGAAGGCGGGGCTCGCTGAGTCGCAAGCCACACCCTCCGCGCGCACGTGTGGAAGTCCCCGCCGCCTGTTCCCGCAGGCTGGCCGCGCCCCGACACGGCCGGTTGGCTGCCCGGTCCGTGGCGGGGCGGGGAGTGGGCGGGGCGAGCGGCGCCGCGCCGGGCCGGGCGGGCTCCACC